>SJYA01000910.1:2269132-2331917 GCA_006410615.1 Neotragus moschatus
AGTTCTCTTTATTATGTAATTTCCTCCCTATAGGTGGGGTTGTATCAGTGGCTTGTCAAGGTTTCTTGGTTAGGAAGGCTTGCTTTGGAGTTCTGGTGTGTGAAGCTGGATTTCTTCCCTCTGAGCTTGGAGTATCACTACACGGCTGCCCCAGCAAAGTGCAGCGACCGCTCCCCACCCTGGAGGAAGGGCGTCTCCTAACCACCGCCCCTCCCGACCCTCAAGGTGGGACAGCTCCTCCAGGCCCTCCCGCGTCAGCGCAGCCACCGATCTTGGATGCGAGTTGATCTTCCCAGTCCCCGACCCTGCTCTCGGACATGGGGACGTGGGGTAACTCCTCTCGGGCAGGCTGAGTGCGCTGGTCGTCGCAGCCACCCGTGCTGAGTGCTAATCAATCAGTGGCTCTTCCCAGTCCCCGACCCTGGCCTCAGACGTAGGGTGGTCCTTCCGGCCCCAGATCCTGGCCTCGGGCTCAGGGTGGTTCTTCCCAGCCCCTGACCCTGACCTCGGACACGGTGTGGCTCCTCTCAGCTGTTCCCGCGCCGTCCCAGCCTGGCACTCTCTGCCGCTGCCCCTGACCTCGGAAGTGGGGAGGTTCCTCTCAGCTGCTCCTGCGCCGCCACAGCCCGGGGCTCTCAGCCGCTGTCTCTGTCCTCCGACGTGGGGTAGCTCCTCTCGGCCGCGCTGAGTGGGAAGTTGTCCATGGGATTCTGAATACTGATTCTGAATACAGGCAAGAATACTGAAGTGGATTGCCGTGCTCTCTTTCAGGGGATCTTCCTGATCCAGGAATCAAACCCACATCTCTTAGGTCTCCTGCATTGGCAGATGGGCTCTTTACCAGTGGTGCCACCTGGGGATCCACCTGTACCATATGGTTTTTGCTGCTATTAGAAAGAGAAATGATGTGAATGAGAGCCAGTGTGATTGGGCAGTATATTGGAGAAAACACTTTTTAAGTATCAGTAGTTTGCCTATGGAATCAGAAGTTAAGTAGGATGATCATCTGCATGAAAGTGAAAGTTGCTCAGTGGTGTCCGACTCTTTGCAACCCCATGAACTGTATAGTTCCCGGAATCAGAATACAGGAGATACAGGCCAGAATACCGAAGTGGGTAGCCTTTCCCTTCTTCAGGGGATCTTCCCAACCCAGGGGTCGAACACAGGTCACCCGCATTGTGAACGGATTCTTTACCAGCTGAGCCACAAGGGACACCCAAGAATACTGGAGTGTGTGGCCTGTACCTTCTCCAGTGGATCTTCCTGACCCAGGAATCGAACCAAGGTTTCTTGCATTGCAGATGGATTCTTTACCAATTGAGCTATCAGGGAAGCTATCAGGGAAAACCGTCAGCATAGGTTTGCTCAAAGTTGAGAGGGTTTTCAGGACATGGCACTAAGGGTTTCCTGAGAAGCTAGATTTTTAGTACTAAAACCTGGACAGTCACAGATAAACTGGGGCAAGTTGGCTGCCATAGTAGTAAGGAATATAAGAATCCTTTCTTGAAATACAAACTGGGCAATGAATTGTGAAATGTTTCGTTCATTAAGAGAACATTTTACAAAAGCCTTGATATGTAACTTTCCCTCCTAACTGGTATGTTTAGAATACTAACTCATTCATTAAAGCTTTCTGTGAATTATCAGCAGAGAATTTAAACTGTCCTTTGTCTCTGAGATTTTTAATATTCCTAAGACTTCCTGTTTTAAACCTGTCCTGTTTCTTTTTGTTCTCCTAATGTCTTGCCTCTGTGCCTTTGTTGGGGTACAGAATTGCTTAAGACAACATCTATAAAACTGGCCCCAGAAATATAGTTTTTCATGTATCCATACAGAAGTAAAGAAATGATGTATATGCCATTTGAACTTTTTCAACTGTTGTAAAGAATGTATTTGGCCTTACTTCTTGCTAATTTCCTTTGGAACCCCAGAGTTAATAGCAGCAGTTATTTATAATTGCTTCCTACTCTTAATAATTCACAATGTGGTACTTATTGTGATATAACCTATAGTGTCAACCTTGCTAAGAACACTAACATTTC
Source organism: Neotragus moschatus (assembly GCA_006410615.1). Taxonomy (NCBI): domain Eukaryota; kingdom Metazoa; phylum Chordata; class Mammalia; order Artiodactyla; family Bovidae; genus Neotragus; species Neotragus moschatus. The sequence goes on from SJYA01000910.1 coordinate 2,271,175, forward strand.
CTTTTTTTCTCCTGGGATCCCAGTAGGCTGTTTTCCATTTTCTAGTATAGCTTAAAAGAAAAATACAACTCCAAAGCCAAGATGAAGTTTTCTGATATACCAGGAATAACAACAGTGTCTCATAATTGGGTATTCTCTTTTGTTTTAAATTCCTAAATGTGGAAGGAGGGCTTTTTAGAACCAGGTTCATGTCACTTGCTAGGTTAACTATCCTCTGAATTAGATCTGAATCCTTCATTGAAGTGGGATTGGCATGTGGGTAAGGAAAACTCAGTGGTAGAGTCCACCTGCCAATGCAGGAGATGTCAATTTGATCCCTGGGTCGGGAAGATCCCCTGGAGAAGAAAATGGCAACTCACACCAGTATTCTTGCCTAGAATACCACCAGGGAATCCCATTCCTGCCTGAAGAATCCTGTAGACAGAGGAGTCTGATGGGTCCTTGGGGTTGCAAGAGTCAAACATGACTTAGTGGCTAACCAACAAGGCAACAGGAAAATCATACACAGGTCCATTGCTATACGCCACTTAACTTACTCTCCAGTGAAATTATGAATCACAAAGTGTGTAGAAGTCAGAGACTATGGTAGATGAAAGATCACTGAGCTCAGTGGTTTGGATTGTTTCCTTCTGGATGCTGGCAAATGTTTTGTGGGTCTGGTTTCTCTTCCTTACCTGCTTCTGTCATTTCCCTTCCAGGGGGCCAGTCTTTCTTCAGCAGGAAGGATTCCATTCGCACCATCTATACTTCCCTGCACAACGAGCTGAAGAAGGTGGTGACTGGCCGTGGTGCCTCCGGGGGGACCGCTCCTCACGTGGAAGAGCTCCTTTCCCACCTGTCAGAGCAGCTCTGCTTCTTTGTTCAGGCTCGCACGGAGATCGCAGACTTCTATGAGAAGATGTACACTCTGAGCACACAGAAGTTCATCAATGCTGAAGAGCTTGTTGGCCTTTTGGACACCATCCTCAAGAAATACAGCTCCAGGTCAGTATAGGTGAGGAGGGAGGGATGGGATGTGGCAACCTTGGATTCCATGCAGAGTCTCAGAATAATTGTGAAGGAGAAAGGGCTGTATTACATTTTATATATGTTAATTAATCCGCAGGTACACATTAAGCAGGGCTTCCCTGGTGGCTCAGTGGTAACGAATCTGCCTGCCAGTGCAGGAGACACAAGCTACCTATAAAGAAGTGAGACTGGTTGTGATGTATTACTTACTGTCAGATCCAAAAAGCAATTCCAAAAGAACCTGAATGGTAATGTGGAAATCATTGACTGTGAATGGCTCAGTTTTATTTTGGGGTCCTTGAAACCTGGCATAGAGCCTTGCACATAGTAGGTGCTCAGTAATTTTATAATGAGATGAATGGAAAGTGATAACTTTGAAGGATACCACTCCTTTGGACATAATGAGTTCAGATATGTTTGCTTAAAAAAGGCAGATATATTAATTTATATTCCCAAATGAAGGCTAATTAATGCTCATCTGATTAATAGATGAGTAGTGGGCAAAGTACAGAGAGTAAAAGAGACTATGTGGAGGAGGTAGAATCTGAGGAGACTTAAAATTTTTTTTAATTCTATTTGGGTGCAGAATTGATGAACAATGTTGTATTAGCCTCAGGTGTACAGCAAAGTGTTTCAGTTACACACATATATGTATCTATGCTTTTTCAAACTCTTTCCTCATTTAGATTATTACAGAATATTGAGCACTGTTCCCTGTGTTGTACAGTAGCTCCTTGTTGGTTATCTATTTTATTTCATTCACTTTTTATTTTTTTAATGTTTTAGTTTTATTGGTGTATGGTTATTTCCAGTGTTGAGTTAGTTTCAGGCAAAGTGATTCAGTTATACACATACATATATTTATTCTTTTTTAGATTATTTTTCTTATAGGTTATCACAGAATCTGGGTAGAGTTCCTTGTGCTATATACTAGGTCCTTGTTGATTATTTATCTTATATTTACAGTTTCGTGTGTATGTTCATCTCTAGGTCCTGATTTATCCCTTCTCCCCATCTTTCCCCTTTGGTAACCATAAGTTTGTTTTTGATATCTCTAAGTCTGCTTTTATTTTGTAAATAAGCTCATTTGTATCTTTTGTAAAATTAGATTCCACATGTGAGTGATATCACATGATACTTGTCCTTCTCTGACTTACTTCACTTAACATGATAGCCTCTAGGTCTGTCCATGTTGCTGCACATGGCATTGTTTTATCCTTTTTTACAGCTGAGTGATGTTCCATTGTATATGTGTACCACATCTTCTTTATTCCTTTGTCGATGGACATTTAGGTTGCTTCCATGTCTTGGCTATTGTAAATAGTGCTGTAATGAACTTTGGGATACATGTATCCTTTCGGATTATGGTTTTCTGTGATACACAATGCTGTATTTAAAATAGATATATAGATGTCAATCCCAAACTCCCAATCTATTCCTCTCTGAGAAGATTTTTAAGGGCAGATAGGATTTTGAAAGCAAAGGTTGGTAGAAAGAAAGGTTTCTTCATATCTGTGGTTTCTCCCTATTTGTGACTCCACATCCAAGGATGCAAAGTATTTACTGTTGAAAAAAAGATGCATGTAAGTGGACCTGTGAAGTTCAAACTCATGTCATTCAAGGGTAAACTGTATTCTAAATTATCTTTTTATTTACTTTTAATAGGTAATATATTGTTGCTGTTTAGTTGCTAAGTTGTGTCCAGCTCTTTGCAGCCCCATGAACTGCAGCACACCAGGCTTCTCTGTCCATCACAGTCTCCCTGAGTTTGCTCAGACTCGTGTCGATTAAGTCAGTGATACCATCCAGCCATCTCATTTTCTGTTGCCCACTTCACCTCTTGCCTTCAATTTTTCCCAGCATCAGGGTCTTTTCCAATATATTAACATGGCTCAAAATTTATAAAAGTGCAAAAGAATACAGTAGTGAAAATTTACATTCTGTTCCTGTTCTTCAGCTAAATTCCCTTCCTGAGAGTCAATGAATGTTAACAACTTTTTTCTGTTGTTCTCAAGAGATAGTCTATGCATATCAATACACACATTTTCTTTTTTTAAACAAATCTTACATGTTTTCAAATTTTTTATGTTTGGAAGTATTGTTTTATTTCTCCCTCAAATCTGATTAGTATATGTTGTCTCTTAATAATTTTTTTAAACCAAAAACTATAGTATAACTGGAGATATGATTCTTAGGATGAAGGATCTTATGTGGTCATTCCCAAACGCTAACGTGAAAGTGGTTTTGTTGAACCATTTCAGGAGCTTAAGATAAATACTTATATCAGGGCCCTTCTTTCCCAAGAGAGTAAGATCTAGCAATTCTGGATTGGGTATCCAGACACCTGTCTGTTTTAAAAGTTTCCTGTGACACTGATACATGAGTCTGCAGGAAAAATTGAATAAATAAGAGAATGATGCCAATACTGGATATATGGGGTATGGAGCCTTATCAAAGTGTGTGCAAGTGCCTGTGCATTTGTTGTATCATAGTAATGAAGGTAGTAGAGGAGAAGGCAATGGCAACGCACTCCAGTGCTCTTGCCTGGGAAATCCCATGGACAGAGGAGCCTGGTAGGCTACAGTCCATAGGGTCTCTAAGAGTCGGACATGACTGAGCGACTTCACTTTCAATTTTCACTTTTGTGCATTGGAGAAGGAAATGGCAACCCACTCCAGTGTTCTTGCCTGGAGAATCCCAGGGATGGGGGAGCCTGGTGGGCTGGCGACTATGGGGTCACACAGAGTCGGACACGACTGAAGCGACTTAGCAGCAGCAGCAGCAGCAGTGGTTTAGTTGCTTCAGTTGTATCCAACTTTTGAGACCCTATGGACTGTAGCCTGCCAGGCTCCTCTGTCCCTGGGATCTCCCAGGCAAGAATACTGGAGTGGGTTGCCATTTGTTTCTCCATGGGGTCTTTCCCAACCCAGGGATAGAACCCACATCTCCTACATTGCAGGTGGATTCTTTACCACTGAGCTCCAGAAATTCCCCATAGTAATGAAAGGTTATTACTATTTAACTGTTTTTCTTTTGTTAGACTTGTGATATATCAACTTTGAATCTTCTTTGAAACACCCCAACTTCTCAAAGCCCTGGGAATTTCTTCCACTGCAGTAGCAAAAGCCCAGATTTCATTCTTGCAGATCTTAGGGCACATGTCTGTACCCCTCATCCTGCTGGGTGGATACTGATGGAGTTGGGCCGTAAGATAACACATGATCAGTAAGTATTTTCAGCTATGGACATTCTCCACCAATGCTACCTTTGTCTGCTTAATAGGGAATTACTGATCACAGACACATCCTAGTCTAAAAATGATCTACATTTAGATGCTTTGGGTTAATTTGAGCAATATAAATTCTTTAGAATTACTGAAAAGTTGGAATTTTGTATAATATATTGATTTGGGGGGAGAAAGTGGAATTATTTTAGATACAAAGTAACATGATTTATCCTTTGCTTTCAGAGTTGAAAAGGAAGCATGTTTTGTTTTTTTTCCCTGGAAACCAGTTGTGCTCAGAGTAGAATGGTGTTAAAGGTTTCCTCTTTTGGCAAACTTACTACATTGCTGGAGAAGGCAACGGCACCCCACTCCAATACTCTTGCCTGGAAAATCCCATGGACAGAGGAGCCTGGAAGGCTACAGTCCATGGGGTCTCTGAGGGTCGGGCACGACTGAGCGACTTCACTTTCACTTTTCACTTTCATTCATTGGAGAAGGAAATGGCAACCCATTCCAGTGCTCTTGGCTGGGAAATCCCAGGGACTGGGGAGCCTGGTGGGCCGCCGTCTCTGGGGTCGCACAGAGTCGGACACGACTGAAGTAACTTAGCACTTCATTGTTAAGCAAACACAAATTCTTTTCACAGTCATTTGTGATGCTGCATTTCAAATTGAACAGTTAACAATCATTTGATTAATCTAACATTAATCATTATGTGTGCCCTATAGAAAGAATAATACAGATTTAATTCAGGGTCAGTTCAGTTCAGTCACTCAGTCATATCTGACTCTTTGACACTCCATGGACTGCAACATACCAGGCTTCCTTGTCCATCACCAACTCCTGGAGCTTACTCAAACTCATGTTCGATAAGTCGGTGATGCCATCTAATCATCTTATCCTCTGTCTTTCCCTTCTCTTCCTGCCTTCAGTCTTTCCCAACATCAGGGTCTTTTCCAGTGAGTCAGTTCTTTGCATCAGGTACTGGAGTTTCAGCTTCAGCATCAGTCCTTCCAAAGAATATTCAGGATTGATTTCCTTTAGGATAGATTGGTTGGATCTCCTTACAGTCCAAGGGATTCTCAAGAGTCTTCTTCAACACCACAGTTTAAAAGCATCAGTTCTTTGGTGCTCAGCTTTCTTAATGGTCCAACTCTCACATCCATGCATGACTACTGGAAAAACCATAGCTTTGACTAGATGGACCTTTGTTGGCTGTCTAAATTGGTCATAGCTTTTCTTCCAAAGAGTAAGCATCTTTTAATTTCATGGCTGCAGTCACTATCTGCAGTGATTTTGGAGCCCAAGAAAATAAAGTCTGTCACTGTTTCCATTGTTTTACCATCTATTTGTGGTGAAGTGATGGGACCGGATGCCATGATTTTTGTTTTTTGAATGTTGAGTTCAGGGTCGGGGTGTCTACTATTCCTTGAATACTTTTAAAGGGAAGTAGAACTTGGGTTTTTTCCCCAAGGAAGCATCATTGGAACACTTTTTGATTCTGTAGAATTTGTTTTGAATTTATTTACCTGTTATGTACAATGGGCATAAGAGAAAATTCTGGCTAATCTTTCTGTTTCATGGTTAAAGCAAAACTAGAATATTGATTATAAACACAAATTAATATATACTCTCCTAAAACAAGAGCTTTTAATTGAAGTGCAATATTTTATGTTGTTATACAATGTAGGGATTCACAATTTTAAAATGATATATCCCTTTTATAGTTATTATGAAATATTGGCTGTATTCCTTGTGTGGTGCCATGTACCCTTTTTATGCCACGCCATGCAGCATGCAAGATCTTAGTTCCCCAACCAAGGATCTGTAATTATTCATTCTAGACAGCTTTTTAAAGTCCATCTGGTATAGCAATAATATTCTATTAAATGGTTTTTATTCTTTTTCATAATTTTATAGCTAGTATTTAAAGGACATTAAAAAAATTGAGTTATATAAGTTTATTTGCCTTTGGTGGGGAGGGTTGAAGGAGAAAAGGATAACTTTAAACCTTTGCCAGGCAAAGATAGACACACCAGGCTTCTGCCTTGAAAAACTATGTGTTTCCTGTTTGCATTTTAGGAAGCACAGTTTGTTTTTTTATCTGAATGCTTCAAATGACAGAATTCTCACCATAGGCAGAACTGTGATTTGATTTATTAGGCTTTATATGAAGAAAGCTGAGTGCTGAAGAATTGATGCTTTTGAATTGTGGTGTTGGAGAAGACTCTTGAAAGTCCCTTGGATTGCAAGGAGATCCAACCAGTCCATTGTAAAGGAGATCAGTCTTGGGTGTTCATTGGAAGGACTGATGCTAAAGCTAAAACTGCAATACTTTGGCCACCTCATGTGAAGAGTTGACTCATTGGAAAAGACTCTGATGCTGGCAGGTATTGGGAGCAGGAGGAGAAGGGGACGGCAGAGGATGAGATGGCTGGATGGCATCACTGACTCGATGGACGTGGGTCTGAGTGAACTCCGAGAGTTGGTGATGGACAGGGAGGCCTGGCATGCTGCGATTCATGGGATCACAAAGAGTCAGACACAACTGAGTAACTGAACTGAACTGAACTGAACTGATGCCCTTTTTCCTTCAAAAAGATTTGTAATGATAACACTGTTAATGAAACAGTTGGTTGCATGTGTGTAGTTCGATAAAGTCAACTATTGCCCACTGAAAATTTCATAAGCAAAACCAACAATAGTGTGATTTCTGTGGGACACATTCTACTCTCGTTAATTGACATGCCTAGATCTTAACAGTGAAGACTCGAGGCTTTCATGTGATCTTGCCCCAACCCAGCTTCTCAAATTATCTAAGACCCATCAAATGCTTTAAATTGCATCCAAACTCTGAGTGAAAAGAAAGCAGCTGCAAAGAGAAAACAGGATTTTAAGCAGAAGCCCCCCCTAAAAAAACCAGAAACAGTCCACAATCTAATGCATTCCCCATAAGTATTTGCTATTTCCTACCTTAGTTCCTGTTACTTAGTTCGGTTAGAATATGCTTGAATTTGTATCGGAGGAAATACTACCTCTTCCCTTTACTCTTTTTTCTAGCTGGGATCCCTTTAGCAAAAGACAGATTAACGAGAGAAAAGCATACAAATGTATTTAATATAGTTTTAAAGCCTGGGGGCTTCCCTCATGGCTCAGAGGAAAAGAATCCACCTGCCTATGCAGGAGACACTGGCTCAATCCCTGGGTCAGGAAGATCCCCTGGAGGAAATGGCAACCCATTCCAGTGTTCTTGCCAGGGAAATGGACCGAGGAGCCTGGTGGGCTACAGTCCATGGGGTCACAAAGAGTCAGACACAACTTAGCAACCAAACAACGGTGTGGCTCGGAGTCTTCTTAAGGAAATGAAGACCCAAATAAGTTGTTACCTGTGGTTTTATGCTAGATTTGATGATGAGTGAGAGCTGTGGAAAAAAGTGGTATGAGCCAGTTTCCTGAACTGGGAGAAACAGCAAGGCCTGTTAGTTCAGATTTCTCTCTGTGACGTTTTGTCTTTGGAGATAAGAATGTTCCTTTCCTCACGGTACAAGGAGGGGCCCTCTTACTTGAGGGTTTTATTAGCTGCTTCAGGAGAAGGCCAGAAAATCCTTCCTGCACATGTCATTTCTCAAATTCATTCAGCTTAAAATAGTCAATATACCAGGATGCCATAGAGTTCTATCTTGTATCAGTTGTTGTCACAATCATTCTGTATAACAGACCATCCCCAGAGTCACACTTTCAGGCAGACTGGTCTACTGGGAGTTGTCTGATGTAGGCTGGGCTGAGCTGGATAGCTGTGCTGAACACATTGCTCTCAGTGGGCTTGGCTTTTTGTTGTGAGTTATGGACTTAGTCATCTACACGTGTGTTCATTCTGAGCCCAAGGTTAGAGAAGAAGCAGCTACCTAGTTAGAGAAGGCAATGGCACCCCACTCTAGTACCCTTGCCTGGAAAATCCCATGGATGGAGGAGTCTGGTAGGCTGCATTCCATGAGGTCGCTAAGAGTTGGACAAGACTGAGCAACTTCACTTTCACTTTTCACTTTCATGCACTGGAAAAGGAAATGGCAGCCCACTCCAGTATTCTTGCCTGGAGAATCCCAGGGATGAGGGAGCCTGGTGGGCTGCCGTCTGTGAGGTCGCACAGAGTCAGACACGACTGAAGCGACTTAGCAGCAGCAGCAGCAGCTACCTAGTGGTGAGGACCCAAGTGCAAAAGAACAAGCCCAGTCAAGCTCATGTTAAGCTTTTGCCTGCATCAGATCTGTTAACATCCCTTTGGCTAAAGCAAATCACATAACCAATCCATGGTCCAGGGTGGGAAAGTACGCCATCTCTGGTGGGAGGGCTGCAAAATCACACAGCAAAGGGGGTGGAATTGGGCTGGTTAGGAACTTGGGGCCTGAAATTTAAGCCCTTATCTTTACATGGCCAGCTCCCACCAGTTCTTTGAGCTTTGTGGGTCAATTTAAACCTGTCTCCTCCATGGCATGCACAATCTTTCAACCAAAAGGAATTGTTCCTCTTTCTAAACTGTTACTTGATCTGTACCCATCCCCCATCCTAAGAGATATGTTACTTCCTCCCTGTACCCATTATAAACGCCTCCTTCCACCAGGTTAAGTCCTGTAGGGCAAACCTTTGGCTAATTCATCTTCATTTCGTCAATGTGTTTGTATCTAAAAACTAGTAAAATAGTTGTTTTAAGTGGGATTATAGATTTTTTTAATGTGAAATTTATGTAACATAAAATTTACTGTTTTAATCATTTTTAGGTGTACAGTTCTGTGGCATATCCTATATTCACATTGTGCTACAGCTTTATTTTTCATCAGACTTCTGCCTTCTCACATGCGTGGGCCTCCATACTTCTTCTGGAAGGAGCTGCTTGATGGGGGTCTGTGAAGGAAGCAGTGCTTGAGTTCTCTCTCCTTTTCTGTCTTCTCTTTTGGCTTTTTTTGGAGCAGGTGTTCTCTGCAAATAGTTGTCAGTGTATTCTGTACTCAGACTCTTTCAAGCTCGCTGCCATAGCTGAGGTGTGTGTTTTTGGATTACGGTTTAACAGACCACCACCACCACCCACCCCATGGTCTGAGATGTGAATAGGTATAAGGCACAGAGCAGGAATGGGAAGATGATACAACGTGATGCTAATCTCAAAGTCTCGGCAGAATAACATCAACATGAATTTTTAGCTCTTCTTGAAAAGATGAAAAGTAGCTTCGCCACTCACATTCATCCTAATAAGCATTGAACATTTAAACACTTTTAGTATGTCTATGGAAGAGCTTGTGTGGAATTCTTTCTAAAGGTTGGTGCAGAGAATTCATTTTCTTTCAAGGAGAATATTGGATATAAATGATTTCCAATTGGAAGCAGAAAAATCACTTTGAGTACTGTTACTTGTGATAGAATGATACCATTTTCCCATTATTAACAGTCTTACTGTGTTCATAGTTCCTTGGCAGATTTTTCTTGATACCCATGATTACAGAATATTGTGATGTTTAAGGCTTATTAAGTGTCAATTTGCCTAAAGGCTAAGGTGGTAGGAGAATTTCTTAGAATGCAAAGATTTTGAGACATGCTATAGTGTATGTCTAGTGTATAGTGTATATAGTGTATGTGTGTGTGTTAGACTTTCCTAATGTTTATTTCGAAGCATGTAATGTTTGAAGAGTCCAAATTAGTTAATTGAGTACTTGAGCCAGAGGATTTTTAAAAGACACTTTTATTGATTTTTCTGCACCAGGTCTTTTATTGTGGCATGTATTGGACCGCTTCTGCATTGGGAGCACGGAGTCGTAGCCACTGGACCACCAGGGAAGTCCCTGAGCTAGAGGATTTGAGATATGGTTTATTTTCCAGTAGTCATGTACGGATGTGAGAGTTGGACTGTAAAGAAAGCTGAGCGCCAAAGAAGTGATGCTTTTGAACTGTGGTGTTGGAGAAGACTCTTGAGAGTCCCTTGGACTGCGAGGAGCTCCAACCAGTCCATCCTAGAGGAAATCAGTCCTGAGTATTCATTGGAAGAACTGATGCTGAAGCTGAAACTCTAATACGCTGGCCACCTGATGCAAAGAACTGACTCATTGGAAAAGATCCTGATGCTGGGAAAGACTGAAGGTGGGAGGAGAAGGGTTCAACAGAGGATAAGATGGTTGGATGGCATCACCGACTCAATGGACACGAGCTTGAGTAAACTCCGGGAGTTGGTGATGGACAGGGAGGCCTGGCGTGCTGCAGTCCATGGGGTCTCAAAGAGTCAGACACGACTGAGCGACTGAACTGAATTTATCCTTCCGATTTCTTTCAGTGCCTTATTAGACTATACCCTCCATCCATGTTTTAGCTTCCCTTTCCTAGAGGATGTTGACTATAAAATGCCATTAATACAAAAAACAATGTATTATTGTTATGTGAATAACTGCATCCTGTTTACCACATGATAATCAGTTTCTACCTTATAATGTTCAACCTAGTTTGGGATCTCATAATCATAATTTCATATTTTTAGGGTTTTAAAAACTCTAGATATACTTGTGATGATTTTTTTCCTAATTGTTTAGTTGATAACCAAAATTTTCCTCTTCAGCCAGGGCCAAAACAGATGTTTATGAATCTTCTGTCCCTTTGACAGTATGTTGTTGCTGTCGTTCAGTCACTAAGTCATGTCCGACTCTGCAACTGCAGCATGCCCGGCTCCTCTGTCTTCCACTATTTGCCTTTGCGCAAACCCATGTCCATTGAGTCGGTGACGTCATCCAACCATCTCATCCTCTATCATCCCCTTCTCCTCCTGCCCTCAATCTTTCCCAGCATCAGGATCTTTTCTAGTGAGTTGGCTCTTCACATCAGGTGGCAAAGTATTCAAGCTTCAGCTTCATCATCAGTCCTTCCAGTGAATACTAAGGGATGATTTCCTTTAGGATTGACTGGTTTGTTCTTGCAGTCCATGGGACTCTCAAGCATCTTCTCCAGCACTGCAATTCTTTGGCGCTCAGCCTTCTTTATGATCCAGCTCTCACATCCGTACTTGACTGCTGGAAGTGTAGCAATTAAATTACATGGGGTCAAGCCTGTAAATAATTTCCCATGGTGACTGGAGCATGCTGGAGTCATCAAATTAACTTAGTGAGTAGTAACCTAGTTACAAATATATATGTGTAATAAATATCCAGAGTACATTGTGCATAGTAAGTGTGAAGTGAAGTGAAGTGAAATGAAGTCGCTCAGTCAGATCCAACTCTTTGCGACCCCATGGACTGTAGCCTACCAGGTTCCTCGGTCCATGGGATTTTCCAGGCAAGAATACTGGAGTGGGTTGGCATTTTCTTCTCCAGGGTACCTTCCCCACCCAGGGATCGAACCCAGATCTCCCGTGTTGTAGGCAGACACTTTACCGTCTGAGCTACTAGGGAAGCCCCATAGTAAGTGTAAATATGAAATTTATCTATAGGTATATGCATAAATTATGGTATAGTCACAGTATTAAGTCACAGTATAAATTGTATTTCTTACTGTAGATCATGGCTAAAATTTTTAAAAAACATTTTGTCTAGGACAAATAGGAATGAAGTCACAGTATTACCTTAACTGCCTTTGTGATATCGTCTCATTTCTAGTTATGTAATTTCTGGGGAAACTGAGGAGAATGGGAATGTGGATCAAACTGAGGATGGTCTAAGTTCAAGGAAGGTGAACTTGCACAGGTTATTAAAAGGCCTTGTAAGCCTTTGTTAAGGATTTTAGATTTTATCCTGAGATAAATGGAAAGTGAAGTATAAAATTTTAAAAATTTAACCACCATTTTGTTTGTAACTGTGATTAAATTATGAAGGGAATTTGGGAACTAGGATTGAATAAGGGCTTTCTGGTAAGTGTTCTATTCCTTTAATAAACATTTATTGATTGCATACTATGTTTCAGATATTCGTTTATCATCTCTACTCCCATCTGCAAAATAGGTTTTATAATCCTTTTGGAGTTACTGTGAATATTAAATAAGGTGATATGTGTTATGTGCACATTTAAGAGATATTTCAGTGACCTTTTCTTTGCCTTTTTAGGATCTAAGCCTGAAATAGAACGTCTTGTTTCGTCATACAATTCATGGAGTAAATAAACTTCAGAGAGACTTATAACAGAAATTACCTGTCAGTCCAGTGTTTAAGACTCGGTGCTTTCACTGCCTGAGTTCAACCCTGATCAGGGAATTAAAATCCCACAATCCGTGTGGCATGGCCCAAAACAAACAAACAAAATGAAACAAACAAAAGCTGAGAAGGACTTATAGCTAATTCAGTTTCTCTTTATTTGAAAAGAAAGTAGCGGCTATTCTCAATTTCTTTTTGTAACATCAGGTTCTTCCCATGGGAGACTAGAACACTGATATAATCCTGAGATGGTGAAGTTGTCAGAACAATTGTTTAAATAAATCCACATAGAATCTTTCTGTCTTTCCCTTCCCTGCCCCCAAACATAATATTGTTTGTCTGACCACATTGGAGTGTTTTTTTTTTTTTTTTTGAGGATAGAAAGTGTCACTGTGGGGTCACATTTCCACTTAACGTGTTCATTTCCCTTCTCACTTTAGATTTCACCACCCCATCCTCAGTCCTCTGGAGAGCAGTTTCCAGCTGGAGGTCGACGTCCTGAGTCACCTCCTGAAGGCCCAGGCTCAGGTCTCCGAGTGGAAGTTCCTCCCGTCCCTGGTGAACTTGCACAACGCTCACACCAAGCTGCAGACTTGGGGCCAGATCTTTGAAAAGCAACGGGAGACCAAGAAACATCTGTTTGGAGGGCAGTCTCAGAAGGCCGTTCAGCCCCCACACCTTTTCCTTTGGCTGATGAAACTCAAAAACATGCTTCTTGCCAAATTTAGCTTCTACTTTCATGAGGCGCTGAGCCGACAAACGACTGCTTCAGAAATGAAAGCGCTGACTGCAAAAGCCAGCCCCGACCTCTTTGGAAAGATTTCCAGCTTCATCAGGAAATACGACGCTGCCAACGTGTCCTTAATCTTCGACAACCGAGGTTCTGAGAGCTTTCAGGGTCACGGCTATCACCACCCGCATTCCTACAGAGAGGCCCCCAAGGGAGTGGATCAGTATCCGGCTGTGGTGTCTCTGCCCAGCGACCGGCCTGTCCTGCACTGGCCCAATGTCATCATGATCATGACGGACCGCGCGTCCGACCTGAACAGCTTGGAGAAGGTGGTCCACTTCTATGATGACAAAGTCCAGAGCACCTACTTCCTCACCCGCCCAGAACCTCACTTTACCATTGTTGTCATTTTTGAGTCAAAGAAGTCGGAGAGAGACTCCCACTTTATTGCTTTCCTTAGTGAGATCTCACTTGCCCTTAAGAACCCCAAGGTTTTTGCAAGTCTAAAACCTGGATCCAAAGGTTAGCAGGTGGTTTGTGTGAAAGGTATTCAAGACTGGGTATTATGTTCTTAATTGCTCTAATGATCTACAGTGGTCTATGATTAGAGGTTCCACCCTACCCCCACCTCGCACCCCTCCCCACCCCTCCCCCACTCCATGCTTCTTGCATTTCTAAATTCGGGACAAACCCTGCCTGATTGCATTGCGCCCTTTATAAGCAATTATGGCCAACTGAATTACATAGCCAAAGAGTAGTCTAGGAGGTGGTCGTGGATGCTGGTCTCTGCAGTACAGCAAGGTACTTTTTTTTGGCATTTTCTTCTATTTTCCTGTATTTCATGTAGACTAATATTTATTGGCCTTTGATTCTTCTCTCCAGATGTTTTATATTGTTCCAAACATTGTATTCCAATGTAATTTCAAACGCCCTGTCTTTCCCTCCCCTCCTTCCTGGATGAGTAACTGAGATACTATGTAAAACAGCTTTTTTAAAATCAAGGAATATTTTCTAGCTCATGAATTAGCAAATTAACATGAAACTTTACGTTTTGTGATCAGCAAATTAATATTTTTGATGCCACAATTAGGGTCTTGATGAGAAAGTTCTATCAATTTTTGAAATTGACAGTGAATCAGAATGGTAGCAATAGCATCTGGTTTAACAGTTCCGAAGATTCTCAGGGCAACTTTAATAGCCAAGGTTGCTTTTGGGATGACCTGCAGATCTAGCTGCATTTGTTTTTACCCTTTATAAAGTTTGAATTTTTCACTGTTTTAATGTTAGTGTAAGCCATTAAGTGGTCGTTTCTTCCTTCTTCAGGAAAAGAGCGATTTGGCTCTGTTTACCACCTTTCTGTTGAAATGTGTGCTCATGTTTGGCTCCTCCCAGGTTATCTTAGGCTGAAAAAGCAGGCAGTCTTGATTTTTCAACCACTTTTATGCAACTTAACCTAATTCTATAAAATTAAAATGGAGGTCTTGATACCTTTTACTTGCTAAAAATCTACTGCGCATTCAAAAGGCCTCTTTGTAGTTGAGTAATCTACCTACAGTTAAACACCTCTCAACCTGGGTTTCATTCCTGTCTCTTCCACATTATTTTTAGAAGCAGTGATATATCTTAACACACACTTCCTTAACGCTTTCCTTCAGTAGGTGTTCATGGGGAAGGAGACAGATCAGTGAAGCCATAATGGACTGTGGAGACCGTCCCTTCTAGGTTATAGATTGAGAATAAAAATAAGCCACAAAGAGTAATTGAGTTGTTACCATTTGATAGTTCCTTCAAAGCTTGTGTGCAGCGTAATCATCAGCACAGTCCCCTTTCTCAGGATTGCACGGAGTCACGGTTTTTTTTATGGGGTGGCCACAGCAGGCAAGCTAGCAGCATTGGCCGAGACCAGAGAGTCTCTTGAGTCCATATAGGAGGCCTTCCCATCTCAGACTGGACTCCCTGGTGGAAGAGCCCACTGGCCTATTTTCTGTGGAGAACATGTGTTTCTCTTTTGTTTTTACTTTAAAAAAATAAAATAAAAATATGATTTGTGAAAAGCCAGTTTGCTTTACATAGGAAGTAGAGATTTACTTCTGCATTTTATTCACTAAGGTTCAATAAAAATCTGGGCCGATTTCACAACATTTAACTTACATAAAAAACTGAAAACAATTGGAACTAATTAATCAAATCATTTTTCTTCCTTCTTGTGTTTTTCCAAGAAGCTGAAAAATATTCCTTGGTGTTCATGAATTTCCCCCCCCCCCGCCAGATGAAACCACCATTAGCCTTAATGATATGGTGTCCCGTTTACCTAAAAGAAATAGGCCTCAGTGGAGCATGGCAGAGAGTGTAAAAAGAACACATATACAATATTTAAATACTGAGTCCTCACCTAGAAAATATCTGAACTGTATATTTATTTTTAAACTTATTTTGGTTCAAGCCAGGAAACAAAGTCATTTTACTCTCTGAGCTTTGTCCTCTGAAATCAGTAATGAAATGATCTATAAAGTCTATTCTTTGCTAATGTGAAGTGAAGTGAAAGTTGCTTAATTGTGTCTCTTTGTGACCCCATTCTCCAGGCCACAATACTGGAGTGGGTAGCCTTTCTCTTCTCCAGGGGATCTTCCCAACCCAGGGATCAAACCCAGGTCTCCCGCATTGCAGGCGGACTCTTTACCAGCTGAACCACAAGGAAAGCCCCCAAATACTGGAAATGGTAGCCTATCCCTTCTCCAGGGGACCTTTCCGACTTAGGAATCGAACTGGGGTCTCCTGCATTGCAGGCAGATTCTTTACCAAACTGAGCTATCAGGGAAGCCTCATGCTTTGCTAATGGGAAGAATAAATGCTTATATTTTCTGTAGACCATTTGCTTTGAAATTTGTTTCTAAACCACAACTTGATCAATGTTTATGGGTAGCCAGAAGTGTAGTGAACACTTACCAAGTTTGCCAACAAGCCCATCAAGGAGTGTTCATTTCAAAACGCTGTTCAGACAGAGGGTGAACATTTATAACTTCGTTCTTTGGGTCCAGCCTGGTGTCTGACTGTGTCATCTTAGGGAGTGTGAAGTAAAGCTAAGTTCTTAACCCAGGAGCCAATATCCTGTTCATAATTGCTCTGTACATTTGAAGGTGCTCGAGAAAATTTACTTTGAAGAGAGCAAATAGTTGTTATTTCAACCTCTCTCCCAGTAGAGTCACTCAGGTGATTGTCAAAATAAGTTCACCCTTTGATCTAACAGCCAACTTACAATTCTCTTTGGCAAGTTGGCCTCTGAGTTTGACTTCCTTATCTGTAAAATGGGAATAAGGAAATATGGTCTGCTTTTTCCAAAGGATGTGTAAGAATGAACTGAGATCATGCATGTAAAAAATGCTTTGCAAACTTACTTGCATTTGAATGCTCTCAAAATAAAAGATGAACCACTGTTTCTTTAAACTTTCCTGTTCTCATCTTTCTCTTCAGATTGGTGACAGACCTGTACTTTGACATTAAGTTTGAATGGAACTTAAAGAACTAGTTTAGAAGAGGTGGCAGATAAACGTCTAATCAACCCACCTGCTCTACTTATTTTAGAATCTTTGTGAAGTGAAAGTCGCTCAGTCGTGTCCGACTCTTTGCGACCCCCGTGAACCATATAGTCCATGGAATTCTCCAGGCCAGAATACTGGAGTGGGTAGCCTTTCTCTTCTCCAGGGCATCTTCCCAACCCAGGGATAGAACCCAGGTCTCCCGAATTGCAAGTGGATTCTGTACCAATTGAGCCACCAGGGGAGCCCTTGGAATCTTTGTGGTTCTTCCCAAATTTTTACCATTGGTGGCAGCATCATTTCTGTTTTCTTACTGATATTTCTTAGTCTGGTTGCTCTATCAATTATTGAGAAGGGTGGATTAAAATCTCCATTTGTGACTGGATTTGTTTATTTATGTCCATTTTCTGCATTTTGAATTCCTTTTATTAGTCCCACACACATTTATAGTTTTTCTTTCTCATGTATTAACCATTTTATCATTATAAAGCTTCCCACTTTATTTCCATTAGTACTCCTTGCTTTGAAGTCCGTTTTGCCTCTTCTTTTTTCTTTTTTTTAAGAAAAATTAAGAATAGTTCCTTTGTGCTAGATCTTTGTTGTTGCATGAGCTTTCTCTTGTTGTGACGGGCAGCACCTACTCTCTAGTTTTAGTGCGAGGGCTTCTCATTGCGTTGGCTTCTCTTGTTGTGGAACACAGGTTCTAGGGCTCCGAGGCTTTAGCAGCTGTGGCTCCCAGGCTCTAGAGCATGTACTTAGTAGTTGTGGCATACAGGCTTAATTGCTCTACAGCCCGTGGGATATCCTCAGATCAGGGATCAAATACATCTCCTGCATTGGCAGGCAGATTCTGTACCTCTGAGCCATCAGGAAAGCCTTTGCCTCATTTTTATGACCATTCCAGCTTGCTTGTGTTTCCTGTTTGCATGGTGTGTCTTTTTCAATCCTCTTGTCATTTATTTGTATCATTGTTTTTAAAGTGTGTGTAGGAGAAGGCAACGGCACCCCACTCCAGTACTCTTGCCTGGAAAATCCCATGGGCGGAGGAGCCTGGTAGGGTGCAGTCCATGGGGTCGCTAAGAGTTGGACACGACTGAGTGACTTCACTTTCACTTTTCACTTTCATGCATTGGAGAAGGAATTGGCAACCCACTCCAGTGTTCTTGCCTGGAGAATCCCAGGGAGGGGGGAGCCTGGTGGGCTGCCATCTCTGGGGTGGCACAGAGTCAGACACGACTGAAACGACTTAGCAGCAGCAGCAGCAGTGAGAACTAGAGAATACTGATTAAAAAGACCAATATCTGACAGTCTCTGCCTTTTGATTGCAGTGTTTAGTTTATTTCTTCTATGAGGTTTTCACAGTCAGGGTTTTGCTGAAGGTATCCTCAAACCATTATTTAACATACTTTCTGTTCTCTTCTTTTCTCTTCGTGTTGGGAGTTAGATCAAGATGTTTGATCAGATTCAGTAATTGCTTTTTTTTTTTTTTTTTTTTTTGGTAGCAAGTGTTGTGCATTTTGGGCTTCCCACGTGGCACTAGTGGTAAAGAACCAATGCAGGAGATGTAAGAGATATGAGAGACAGGGTTTCCATCCCTGGTTGGGGAAGATCCTCTAGAGGAGGGCATGGCAACCCACTCCAGTATTCTTGCCCAAAGAATTTTATGGACAGAGGAGCCTGGCAGGTTCAAAAGGTTGCCAAGAGTCGGACATGACTGAAGTGACTTAGCACGCATGCACACACACACACACACACACACACACACACGTGTGTGTGTGTGTTTTATTAGACAGCTAATACCTGGCATTGCCTAAATTGGTTATATTAGTAGAGGTTACAAAACTGTTGGATTCTAAATATGTCACTCTAATTTCGTTTCTTAGACAAATCTGCAAAGAGGAACTATACCTCCAACTATTTAGTTACCTTGAAGAATAGCTCGTAAAGGGGTGGCTAGATAATTGCTTTATTCTTTTGTCAGTTTTTAAAATAGTTGTACAGCATCTTCCAGAGACATTGAGGAGTTTATAAAGAAATGTGTAAGAATTTATAAGGATTGCTACCTTTTGCCTCTTAGCTTTTACCCCAAATCTGAAGCAAAGCAGCTATTTTTTCCACCTACCATAGACACTTTCATATAAAATATTACAACCTTCCCTTATTTCTTCTTCATGGTTGATTTTTTTCTCTTGATTACTGTTAACTCCTCTCCTCTACATTTTCCCCTCCCTCTCTAGTTTCTAATACCTTCCTCAGCAATTCTACTTTAGCCACTAAAATTCTTCCCGCTGTGGCCATACCACCCTGAATGCGCCCAATCTCGTCTGAAATTCTTCCCATGCTTCAGGGAGCCAGTACCCTAGTGGTCTCTGACCCAGTTTTGGAAAGCAGCATCTGAAAATATTTATTTTGATTGCTTTTACAACTAGTTAGTTTTTTTTTTTTTTTTTTTTCAGGCAGTTGCAAAGGAATACATAGAGGGGAAAAGTTCAGTATTGACACTAATGGGGTGACCACAAAAAGCCCAACCACTTCATGAGCACACAAGACATTTAGCCAACTATAGCCAAGCAATGCTGTGTATATCCAGTGGATTACTCGGTAAGAAAAGCTACTCAGAACTAAAATCTTTCCAAGCGTAATTTTACTGTAATTTTTTATTATTAGGTAGAAAATCATTCTCAGTCTATTTTCTGTAATTAATCTATATAAGAACATCACATTAACTTCTGTTTTTTGTTTTTCTTTTAAGTAAGTTTAAGAAAAAAATTTTTTCCCATCCAAGTGAGAAAGAAAAAACATGCCATGTGACTTCCCAAGAAAGCCCTGTAGATAGAGTTTAGCAATTCTCCAATGCAATTATTTTATGGCCTTTTGCCTGAATAATTCTAAGCTGCTTCTCCAGAGGAAATGAGTCAGAAGAAATATGCTTGTCGTGTCCTTCTTCCTAGGGAGACTTCTCTTGATATCTGTAGATCCATGAGGCTTCATTAAATGCAAGTCTTTTGACTTGTCTGCATATTTTTTCAATCTGATTTTGATAATCTGTTTCTAGGATACTTTAAATTTAAAACCATATGGTATGTGTAAGATATCAATGTTAGGAAATGAAGAGATGCAAATGTGTTCTGCTTCCTGTAGCCCTGTATCTAATGTCAGACTCTGCCTGCTAATGCAGGAGACTCAGGTCCTGTCCTTGGATCAGGGAGATCCCCTGGAGAAGGAAATGGCAACCTACTCCAGTATTCCTGCTTGGAGAGTTCCATAAAGAAAGGAACCTGGTGGGCTACAGTCTGTGGGGTCACAAGAGTCAGACACGACTTAGCGACTAAACAACAAGAACCTAATGTCAGCACCTGGGGGCAGGAGTTTGCCTGATGGTAGAACATAGGGAGGGCCACGAGGGGCAGCTGTGTTGAGGTGCATTCTGAAAGAGAACTGCTTGACTGTGCAGCAGCAACAGCAGGAACATGCAGGATGGTACTTGACACTGATCTCACAGAGGAAGATAGTCACGAGAACTTTGGCTAACTTTGTCCCTTGGGAGCTTTGGCAGGTCTTAGAAACTGTAGAGCAATTCCTTGATTCATTTAAATTTGAAAATTGATGTCTCATTTGATATGAGATTTATAATGACTCAGCTGATTAAACTTCTAGATGAGAGCTAAACTTATTTTTAATGTGTCAAGGTCTGGCTGTGTCGGACACCCTTTGACTCCAGAGCCATCCTGGTTTCAGTCACTCCAGGCTAGACCAGTAGAGCAGTCAGTCCCCAAAGCAAAAGCAGATAGAGGATATGAGTGACTCTTTGCTGGTATTTAACTTATATTAACTTATATTCCCTGGTGGCTCAGATGGTAAAGAATCCGCCTATAGTTCAGGAGACCCGGGTTCAATCCCTGGGTCAAGACAATTTGCCTGGAGAAGGGAATGGCTACCCACTCCAGGATTCTTGCCTGGAGAATTCCATGGACACAGGAGCCTGGAGGGCTATAGTCCTTGGGGTCACAGAGAATCAGACATGACTGAGCAACTAACACAAATATTGACCACGCCAAGGATGGTCATACAGCAGTCAACCATGATAAATATGAGGCCTGCTTGATTAGTGCTGGTATTGAGATAAGCTGGCTCCAACCACCCAAGCAGGACCAGAGCTGAGGGGATTGTAAGCAGGAAGGCAATGGATAGTCGTTAAACTTGTTTTACCAATTTTGGAAAAACCATGATTCCTTGATGGATTTTTTTAAAAATCTGAAATCATCATCATTATATTTAAATGTCTCAGGTGATACACTTTATCGTAGTGTAGATGTTGACACTGGAAATAAAAATATTCATTCTTTTAAATGTATATGTGAAATCTTGTCATAATAGACTTAATAGCTACCATTTCTTATATTTGAAAACATCTTAATAAGCTTTGTAACAATTGGAAGTATTATATTGCTCCTTGAATTCCATTCTGTTTCTCTCAGAGAATATTATTCTAGGATTTAAAAACCAATTTTTTTTCAGCTGCACCTTTCAGCATACAGGATCTTAGTTCCCTAAACAGGGATCAGACCCATTCCTCTTGCAGTGGAAGCTCAGAGTCTTAACCCCTGGACCACCAAGGAAGTCCCAGAATTTTGTTCTAATGTTTTTTTTTTTAAGTCTTCTTGATCACCCTATTAAATACTTACCAGCATATTATATATATATGTATGTTCTTTCTATTACCATAAAGCTCCAAGAGTCTAATGACCAAATGACATACATACTAGAAATTTTATTTGAACATTTTATTTGAAATATCTCTTTCAGTGAATTGAGTAGGTACTGTTTATGGTGACTTGGTTAATGTAGTCAGTTGTCTGAGTGTTCCTTCGGTGAGCAGAGATCTTTACACCCTTTAGCAATACCTCATATTAAGAACTGTGGGGGGTCTGATATTTTACAAGTTACCCTGCCATAATTTCATGTGTGCTGGCAGCACACAGGAGGTAACTACAGCAGTAGCAATAGCCAGAATATTCCCATTTTTGCACTGGTTCTCTGAGTCCCAATTCCCTCAGGGCCAATGTGGATGGGCCCAGATGGATGCCTGCTCACACAATTCATTGCATTTCAGGAGAGAATTCTGACCTTAGGAAACCCAAATCTTTTTTAATGGTCAATAAAGATGCCTTCCATTTGCTCAAGTGTTGTTCTGGGAAGTAACTATGTTAGTTTCCAGGGGTTGCTGTTACAAAATACCACAAGTCTGGTTGTTTAAAACAACGGAAATTCACTGCCTTTCAGTTCTAAAGGCTACAAGTCTGAAATCAAGATGGTGGCAGGGCTATCTTGCCTCTGAAACCTATAGAAGAATCCTTCCTTGCCTTCCAACATCTGATGTTTCGTTAGCAATCTCTGGTATTTTTTGGCATGTAGCTGCATGACTCCAGTCATCACTTGGCATTTTCTCTGTCTTCTTACAAGGACACCAGTCATATTGGACAAAGGGCCTGCCATAATCCGTGTGTGTGTGTGTGTGCTTAGTCACTCAGTTATGACAGACTCTTTGCAACCCTATGGATTATAGCTCACCAGGCTCTTCTGTCCATGGGGATTCTCCAGGCAGGAATACTGGAGTGGGTTGCCATGTCCTCCTCCAGAGGATCTTCTCAACCTAGGTTTCCCAAATTGCAGGCAGAGTCTTTATCATCTAAGCCATCAAGGAAGCTCAAAATACTGGAGTGGATAGCCTATCTCTTCTCCAGGAGAACTTCCTCACTCAGGAATTGAACTGGGGTTTCCTGCATTGCAGGTGGATTCTTGACCAGCTGAGCTACCAGGGAAGCCCTCATCTTAACTAATTAGATCTCCAACAACCCTGTTGCCAAATAAATTCCTATCCCGAGGTACTAGGGATTATGATGTCAACATCTTTTTGTGGGGAGGAACATCATTCAACCCTTAACAGTCTGCTGTTTAGGTGAAGGGGTATGCTGTCTTCCAAGGATGCTCACCAGGACACATGCATCTTTGAAAGACAGTCCAGAATTAAGGGCCTCCCTCTAGTGTGTGAGATGAGTCCAACTGTGTGGCGGTTTGAACATGCTTTGTCATTGCCTTTCTTTGGGACTGGAATGAAAACTGACCTAACAACCTAGATGTTTTCAATTGCATATGCTAAAAGAACTGGCTTTGCAGTTTCCAAGGAAAAAAAGTTTCATTTTAACCAATTTTTTCTGAAGTCCAAGGAATATCATGGCCATCCTGCATCAAAAAGTCATCTTTCCTTTATGTAGTCATAGTTTCATGCCTAAATTATAGACCAACTTGTGCTCAAATTGACTCTGATATCAGAGGCAGATCAGCTGATCAAAAGCTTAGATTGTCCCTCTAGAGGGAAGTAAGACCTTGGTCCCATGAGAAGAATCTGAGGGCTTAAGGGAATTTTCAGGAGTGAGGAAAGCCTGGTCCATCCTACATGTACCATAATCTTAAATAATGCTTTTTTTTTTTTTTTTTACTGAAGTAAAAAACATATGATAAAAACAAATATAAATCACTGAAAGGTAAAGAAATTCATCATCTGTGATCGAAAGCTGCATTCTAAGGAAACTTTGTTCTCTTAACCTAGAGAGGAGACCAAATTCCAATCTGGTACCAGCTTACCAGCTGTCTCTTATACACATCTGTTTCTCCTNTTTTTTTTTTTTTTTTTACTGAAGTAAAAAACATATGATAAAAACAAATATAAATCACTGAAAGGTAAAGAAATTCATCATCTGTGATCGAAAGCTGCATTCTAAGGAAACTTTGTTCTCTTAACCTAGAGAGGAGACTAAATTCCAATCTGGTACCAGCTTACCAGGTAACAAACAAACAAAAAAAAATTGTTTATGGGTAAGCTTAGAAAAGCCTTTTCCACAGATAATTTGACGTAGCAGTATTTTTGCAAAGGCATCAGTGTGAAACCATAGATGGGATGTTTAAAACCTGATTAGATAGAAATCAGGGAGAAGGCAATGGCACCCCACTCAAGTACTCTTGCCTGGAAAATCCCATGGACGGAGGAGCCTGGTGCGCTGCAGTCCACGGGGTCTCTAGGAGTCGGACACAACTGAGCGACTTCACTTTCACTTTCATGCACTGGAGAAGGAAATGGCAGCCCACTCCAGTATTCTTGCCTGGAGAATCCCATGGACAGAGGCGCCTGGTGGGCTACAGTCCATGGGGTCGCAAGAGTCGGACACGACTGAGCAACTTCACCACCACCACTACCAGCGCTTCACTCAAGACCCATAAACGATCTTCTCATACACCACATAAACTTATGGGTGAGAAGTGAGTTTGCTTTTATGTAAGGGAAGAGCCATTACTAAAAAGATAGAAAGCATAACCTGTTAAAGGCACCTTCACAGAGATTCATTTTGGGAAAAGAGTTTATACAGAAGTTGAGGTTGAAATTGGTTTCCTAGAAATGACCTTTATCCTCGTATTTCTTGGGGCGTATTCACATACCCCAGGTGGTGGAGTCTCAGTCTGAAAGATCACTGTTATAAAAGACATGGAGGTGAATCTGGGCTGTGAGTAGCTACCTCCAGTACAGCTTTAAAGTGTTCCTGGTGTTGAAATGCCCCCTTCCATTTTCCTGAACTTTGAGAGGTGTCTTTCCTAAAGATTGGGCTGAGTAGTGTCATCAGAGAATTAAGAGAGTCTCTGCATTTGCTTAGGGAAAAGATCAGGAGGGGGCAGTAGTAGGGAGTCCTGAAATGTGTAGGAGGTGGTTTGCAACAGAGCAATGAATAACCTGTCCATATATAGCATGGGTTGATGAGCAGATATGTGGCTAAGGCAGCAGATACCTGGTGGGGTCCTGATTCTCAGAAACAGGGAGGAGGGGAAAGTGTCAAGACCCTGAAATTCCTACAGTTACGCAGTATGGAGAGTTGAAGTTTTCTTAAAATGGGTATTTAGAAATCCATGTGACTTTATTTTACACTCTCGTTGACGCAGTCTGGACATGCCAGTTAAACTTTTGTTTTTTACTTTATTTTTGGCTGCATGGTGTCTTCATTGCTACACACAGGCTTTTCTCTAGTTGTGGTGCACAGGCTTCTCATTGCAGGGCACAGGCTTCAGTAGTTGTGGTATATGGGCTTAGTTGCCCTGCAGCACTTGGGATCTTCCCAGACTAGGGATAGAACCCGTGTCCTCTGCATTGGCAGGCAGATTCTTAACCACTGGACCACTAGAGAAGTCTCAGTTAAACTTTTTGACCCAATTGTGTATGACTAAATTGATGTGGAATCATACAATTCCACAGTAAATTGTTAATGCAGACACAATGACTTATTTGCATAATTTTTGCAACTATGCCTTTCCATAATGAGGCCACTTTCTCAGACATGTGTTTGTCACCATCTGGCTTAGCAAGTACATTTGTCCTTGGAAAGCTTGAGAAGGTGATTCTTTACATATTTTTTTAAATGTTATTTTTAGTTTAAAAACCTGCAAAAATCTCCAGGAGAAATGTTTCATTTCATCAAAGTTGAGTCTCTGTGGTCTTGTTTCATTTTTAAAGGGATGAGTGATATTGAGGACAAGTTTCTTGTCTGTGTCCTCAGGGAATTAACTTCCAATGAAGTAAGACCTACAGGAGCTTAAAGAGATACCCAGCTTCAAAAAAAAAAAAAAAAAATTGTACTGATTTGTCAAACGTCAGTTAACTACAAGTGCGAGTTGTTAACAGTATTGAAAAGTTGTCAACTGCTTAGCTTCCAATAATAAAATTCTTCTTGGGGAAAGTATTAAATGCTTGGAAGAAACAATTTGAGAAGATACTGTTCTGGTTACCTGCAGGGTCTTCCTTTTGCTTCCCTGGAAGAAGAACTGGCATGGGCCAGGGAGGGGAGAAAAGGGAATGCCCTACCTTATATAATTAAGTAGGGAGCTTTCCAGGTGGCCCTAGGTAAAGAACCTGCCTGCTAAGGCAGCAGGTGCAAGAGATACAGGCTTGATCCCTGGGTCAGAAAGATCCCTTGGAGGAGGGAATGGCAATCCCCTCCAGTATTCTTGCCTGGGAAGAAATCCAATGGACAGAGAAACCTGGTGGGCTATAGTCCATGAGGTTGCAAAGAGCTGGACACGACTGAGCGACTAACACTTTCAGAGTTTATTAGAGCAGAAGACGCTGTTAAAACTGTGAGCCGGCTCGTGGGAGAGCTGAGGCCTTTCTAGGGCTAGTCGCCAACTTTCGTAGCCTCAAGACAAAATTCCTGCTGGAAGGTGGCATGGAGTGATTGGTTAGGATGCTAGAGAGTGGTAATAGGGTGGGTGATTTACCTAATATGGAGTCAGGGAGCCAGCCGGTTTAGATCAGGGTGGTCTCATGACAATGGTTGCTATGGGGCTTGGTCAGTTCTGGAGATGACCTTGGTATAGGGCTCCACATCTAGGGCCTTGGTACAAGGCTTTATAGCTGTGATCTTGGTACAGGGTTCCACATTAATCATTGGACCACCAGTATGTTTGTGCTCATTGTTGTCCGACTCTGCAGCCTCATGGACTGTAGCCCACCAGGCTCCTCTGTCCATGGAATTTTCCAGGCAAGAATACTGGAGTGGGTTGCCATTTCCTCCTCCAGGGGAATCTTCCCAGCTCAGGGATCGGATCTGCATCTCCTACATTGGCAGGCAGATTCTTTAAAGTCCCCCAAATGTGTAACATTAGACAATGCTGTAGATACTTCGTAACGTTGATATTTTGATATTATGAGGGTTTTTTTTTTTTTTTTAACACTAATAGATTTCTGTTAAATTTGAGGGCTATCTCTTTGGTGTCTGAACTCTCTAGAAAGGCTCTGTCAAAATTGACATAATTGCAAAACCTTTTATTTGGTGGCAAGAAGGTTGGGAGTGAGAGTAACTTGGAACTAGCCAGCAGAGGGCAACAACTACTGACCTGAGGTTTTGTTTCTGTCCCGGCATCATCAGTGTAGTGTAGTTTCTTCTGGACAGTGGAAAATTGGGCAGTGCAGGAATTATCACCAAAATGGCCATTTTTAGTGTGCTTTAATGACTGCTCTTGCAGAGACAGGTATTTGGGCAAGATTTAGTTCAAGAAATGAGTCAGAACCTCTACTGTCCTCTTCACTGAATTTTGACCAAGAAATTCCAAACTCTTTTCTCACCTAGTGACTGTGTGGTGAGCTTTTTCTGACTCAGAACCGCTCACCAATGACTGGCATCTTGCCGTTGCTAGATTATAGAGACTTTTTTGGTTTGTTCTGAGGCTTGTGCCTCCTCCCCGTATCATCAGACCACAGCACTTCCTGTGCCTGGAGTGTTTAGAAGGATGACTAGGGACTTATTCCTTAGCATTTTAGGAGAAGGAAGGAGGGTCACATACCCTTTGAGTTTGTATTGATGTATGTTCTTCCTCCCAGAAAAATGTCCATGATGACAAAATTTTTTTTTTTAATTTCAAGGATTCATGGAAACTCCTATGGGTCCATGCACGTCAGGGTAAAAATCTCTGTTGGTGACAAACTCTTGAAAGATTTTGAAATAATGCTACTTTTGGTAGAGCCTTTTTAGAAAGTTCAGATGTCTGCTGCTGCTAAGTCACTTCAGTCATGTCCAACTCTGTGCGACCCCATAGACGGCAGCCCACCAGGCTCCCCCGTCCCTGGGCTCCTCCAGGCAAGAACACTGGAGTGGGTTGCCATTTCCTTCTCCAATGCATGAAAGTGAAAGGTGAAAGTGCAGTCACTCAGTCGTGTCCGACTCTTAGCGACCCCATGGACTGTAGCCTACCAGGCTCCTCTGTCCATGGGATTTTCCAGGCAAAAAGTACTGGAGTGGGGGTGCCATTGCCTTCTCCTCAGATGTCAAAGAGATCCAGAAAAGATTAATCTGAAACCTACCAGCTTCAAATAAGTTATTCAGGAAGTGCAATATGTCTTGAAGTTTAAGACCTTAGTACCTCAAATAAATTGTTGTTTTTTAGTCACTAAGTCACGTCTGATTCTTTTGTGACAGCATGGACTGTAGCCCACCAGGCTCCTTTGTCCATGGGACTCACTAGGCAACCATACTGGAGTGGGTTGCCATTTCCTTGGCCAGAGGATCAAACTCTTGTCCCCGGCATTGGCAGGTGGATTCTTTACCACTGACCCACCAGAGAAGCCTGATCTTAAATACTGAATGTTTTCACCTGGATATCCTATAGGCAACTCAGCACTTTTCTTTCCCAAACTTGTTCTACTTGGCTTCCCTGATTTTTCTTGGGAAGACTTCTGTTCCAGTGAGCCTCACTTTAAACTTTGGGGTCCTCTTTGACTCCTCTCTGTCATACTCAACATTAAACCTTCAGAGCACTTTCACGGTCATTTCCTTTTTCCATTTTGATCTTCATTTGGGGCTTTTATTAGTCAAGCCTGGATTAGAAATTTAATCTCTCACCTTCTGTTTCTTTGTATTCCAGTCCACCCTTCTTACCTTCACTAGGCAATTATTTTAAAATTCTGGTTTGAAGGGGTTTCTCTGCTCTGATCCTTATCCCGATTTCTGCCCCCCCGCCTCCTCCTATTTCTCACATTTCAGTCAAAATGGAATACAGGAGAAAAGAAAAGTAGGATGGGTCCTGCCCTGTATTTTCTTACCTCTTAGCCTTTGCTCAGTTTTCTTTGTCTAGACTAATTCTAGTCTAGGAATTCTTAATTTTTTTTTTTTGTACAATGAGATGGATCTCTGGCTGTGAAGTCTGTGACGCTGATGGACATTTTCTCAGAATGTTTTTAATACCTCAAATTACATACACAGAATTACAAAGGAAAACAGTTATAAAAATATTTTAAAATATGTGATTCATAGGTGTTTATAGATTCATTTATAAATAACAGGACCTTGCATTGGTCCTAATTATTATAACTGTTAATTGCTGACATCTGCATTGGAAAAAGATATTAAGTATCAGCTAGAGATTAGTGAAAATAAAGATGTATTGCTTTCCTCAACTAAGTTCACTGACTCCAGTTTTAAATCTAGATAATTGGAACTCAAACAAGAGCATGTACCAGAGTCACCTGGATACTTAGTAACCACAGAATGCTATGACTCATTTCTGATTGAATAGGGCAAGCATGGACTCTAGAATTTGCATTTCTAACAAGTTCCCAGGTGTTGCTGATATTGCAGGCCCAGGATCTACACTTTAAAAATCTCCAATTAACAATAGATCTTTACTTCATGCTATCTTTACCTACCAAAATCCTTTGCCTCCCTAAACCCAGGAAGACTACATCTTCTGTATTAGGTTTTCCCTCAGCTCCCCTATCAGAAGAGATCTCTTCCCTTTCAAGGACTCTTGCCCCAGGTTATTCACCACTCCCATGGCATTTAGCTTCCTACTTTGTTTTATGGTCCCTGGGGTGCAACGTACCTGGAGCTCCAGTTTCCCAGTTTATTCATGTGACTGGCAAGGGCTATGAAACTTCAAACCTTCATGAGGGAGTAAATGTCTTTTTTCACTCATTAGACTATGAGATCTTCTGTAGTTTGAAATGTGTTATGTTTTGTGGGAGGGAGGAGTTTGAAAGTGAGGGAAGAAGGGAAGTTCCAATGGAGAACTGCTCATTAGGGAGATTTAGCAGCATAGAAATTAGTAAGGGAAGGGAACAGCCATTTTATTCACTTAATACTCTTACTGAGTGTCATGTGTTGAAATATCCTTTATCCTGATTTTAACATCTATAACAAAGTAGGTTTCCTATTGGGCCTTCCAACAAAAGTTCAGAAAGATGTCCATGAGTGCATGATGATTGTGTAGCATACGGCCTTATCCAGGTAACTGGTTAAGAATGCTGTGTAAATCAGAGTCCTGGGTTATCTAACACAAAGTTTCTAGTGTAGCACTCCAGTTATTGTTGAAGACAGAATGAACCCATTGAGGCCTTGACTACAGTATGGCTTCTCTGCTGCTGCTGCTAAGTTGCTTCACTTGTGTCCTACTCTGTGTGACCCCATAAACAGCAGCCCACCAGGCTCCCCCGGCCCTGGGATTCTCCAGGCAAGAACACTGGAGTGGGTTGCCATTGCCTTCTCTGATGGCTTCTCTATACCTGGCCAAAACTCCCACCCAAATCCATGGTTTGAAGTCAGCCTGGGAGGAGAGACAGAGAATTAGGTAAGTAATGAGTTGCAAGATTCTGATTTTATCCTTGAACCTCTTCCTCCCTGTATTCCTCCCTTTCTCCCTTTTTAATCCAGTGACCAGGATAGTGATCCTGTAGATTAGAAGTTAATCTATAGGGTCTTATAAAATTTCTTCCAAACTGAAAATTCTGAGACTCTATAAAACCAATCCACAAAGGGTGTTCCCCCGTGCAATGAGAAACTTGAGTTTGTGGTATTTGCTTGCTTGTTTGCTTTGACTCATGTATTTAGCAGAAACTATGCCATTGTGAAGAAGCATGTTGGAGAATTCAGCTCGAATCTTCTGTCTCTGCCTTGCTGTGTTTGTATGAATTGTGGAATCTTAGTGATTCTGTCATATTTAAGTAATGACTATATAGGCAAAGTAATAATTATTAACAGGAGGATGGAAAACATTTGCCCATAGTGCTTTTCAGTTCTAAATGGCTATAGGGAGACTGAATGCAGTCTGCTAATATTAGACATTCTGCCTGTGATAATCCTTTTTGTGGGTCAGAGGGTTTCTCTTGTATGGTACTCTGTTCCAATGGTGTAAAAGGGCTCCTCTCAATAGTTACTGGATTTTGTCAATATTGGGCATAATCCCAAACTCTTAACTCATTCTTTGTGGGTATAGTTGTTCTCTTAGGATGTTAAGAAAGACCCATGTTCTGTTGATAGCTGTCCATCAATTTCTACTCTCACATATGCCTTTAAAATGAATTTATCCTACACTTGTGGTTAAATGGGAAACCACTATTAATAAATTCTTTACCATAAGGGAATAAAGCAGAAACTTTTTGAAGGCTTTGAATAGAACTGAGAATAAAATCCTGATCTTTGGTAACTCAGCACTTTTTTTCTTTTTCTTTTTTTTTTTTGCTGTGTCACTCGGCTTGTGGAAATCTTAGTTCCTGGACCAGGGATTGAACCCAGACCTGGTTCACTCCCGGTCCCTGGTGCTGGACTTCTGGGGAATTTTCTCAGCACATGTCTTGAACCCCTGCTTCCCTGAGGCAGCGGGCTCATGATGACGGCTAACCTTTCCTGAGTGCTTACTATGAAACTGGCACTGTGCAAAGCGCTACGTGCTCTATCTTAATCTTCCTACCATCATATGTGATAGGAAACTAATCTCATTTTTCAGGTAGACAAACTGAGGCACAGAAGAGTTAAATAACTTGCCCAAAGTTATACTGCTAGTAAGGAAACAAAGCTGGGCCTAGAATCTGCTCTTATCTGACTCCACAACCTGAATTTCTAACTACTTCTTTATACTGTTAAGTACTCCAGGTTACAGGGGTGAATAAGGCATGCCTTGCCTTGAAGTTTACAATTTTGAGGCCCTCAGTTCAGTCGCTCAGTTGTGTCTGACTCTTTGCGACCCCATGGACCACAGCACGCCAGGCCTCCCTGTCCATCACCAACTCCCGGAGTCCACCCAAACCCATGTCCATTGAGTTGGTGATGCTATCCAACCATCTCATCCTCTGCTGTCCCCTTCTCCTCCTGCCCTCAATCTTTCCCNCTCTTGCCATCTCCTGTTTGACCACTTCCGATTTGCCTTGATTCATGGACCTAACATTCCAGGTTCCTACGCAATACTGCTCTTTACAGCATCGGACCTTGTTGGTACAAAATAAATTGTGGTTTCATACCATGAATTGTAAATGATTGTATCTAGATTCAAGCACATCTTTGTGAATCAAAATAGGAACCATTACAATCAACACATTTTTGCCAATGAGAAATAAATTTCTTTATTCCTGTTAAAAGAAAACAATCCATGCTTTGGGATTCAAAGAACTCTTGGAAAGCATTTTCTCTGTCCTGCTGGTTGTAAAAGTGTTTTGCCTGCAAAAAGTTGAGACGCTTGAAGAAGTGGCAGTCAGTTGGGGAGAGGAAGGGTGAATACGGTAGATGAGCAAACTCCTCCATTATAGCCCAATTAGTTCAACTTCTGAAGCGCTGGTTGTATAATGTCTGATCAGGCGTTGTCATGGAGAAGAACTGGGCCCTTTCTGTTGACCAGTGCCAGCTGCGGGTGTTGCAGTTTTCCGTGCATCTCACTGATTTGCTGAGCGTACTTCACAGATGTATTGGTTTTGAGGGTAGCAGACCACCAAACAGTGACCATGACTGTTTTTTTTATGCAAGTTTGACTTTGACAAGCACTCTGGAGATTCTTCTCGGTCCAGCCACTGAGCCAGTTGTCGCCAATTGTTGTATAAAATCCACCTTTTGTAGCACATCACAATCTGAGCGAGAAATGGTTCATTATTGTTGCATAGAATAAGAGAAGATGACACTTCAAAACAATGATTTGTTTAATTTTTGGTCAGCTCTTGAGGCACCCACTTACTGAACTTTTCCACCTTACCGATTTGCTTCAAAAGTCAAATGACCATAGACTGGTCGATGCTGAGTTCTTGGACAATGTCTAGTGTAGTTGTAAGAGGATCAGCTATGATGATTGCTCTCAGTTGGTCGTTGTCAACTTCCAATGGCCAGCCACTATGCTCCTCACCTTCTAGGCTCTTGTCTCCTCTGCAAAACTTTTTGAACTACCACTGCACTGTACATTCATTAACAGTTCCTGGACCACATATGTTGTTGATATTGAGTTGTCTCTGCTCCTTTATGACCCATTTTGAAGCCGATAAAAAAATTACTTGAATTTGCTTTATGTCTAACATCAGTTCTGTAGTCTAAAATAAACATAAAATTAACAGCAAGTAATAAGTCATTAGCAAAAAACATAAAGCAAGAAATGCTCATTAACATGATGTATAACATAACCACATTTAAGAATGCATCCTAATATCAAATGGCAAATTTCAACAATGCAAAACTGCAATTACTTTTGCACCAATCTAATATGTAAAACTTCACGAGTGCTGAGCTCATCATCTGTTCACTTCTGTGTCTCAAGATCTGGAAGAGTGCTGCCAGGTGGCAGGTGCTTTGAAATATTCATCGAATTAATCAAGACTTCTTGGGAAAACTATTTTCCTTGGTCTGTAACATTCAGTTGTGCATGTTCTGCAAACCCATTTTGTAGACAAGTCCTCCTCCTCCCTTCCCCAATTCCCCACCTTCCAACTGCATTGCACTTTCAGGCTCCTCCCTTTGCATCTTTGGTGTTGTCCACTGGTAGTTTCTCAATATTTTATGAGAACTCAGAGCTGGAAAACATCAAGGAAGTTTCCCAACAGTAAACAAAAGCCTGGACCAGCTAGAGAGGAGGGTAGGCTGAGGCTGGAATAGATTTCTCAAGGTATCTCTGCTTCCAAGAGCATGCCAGGAAGGCTCATGAATACATAAGCAGTCTGCTTGGAGCGAGCACCAAGCAAGAATATCAGCTGGAAAATGTTTATCTTTTAAAAACTCAACAGCTTTTAGAAAGGACATTTTTTAAAAACCATTTTTGTGTTGTAAATCGTAGTTTATATGCATATGTAAATAAGAGTGCTGCCACATGCATGAATCCTTCCCCCCAGTCTGTTATTCTACAGGAGTGGCGCTCCCCAGCCTCAATCTATCTTGTAGTTCAGCTTGTCAGTGACCTCGTCAAACAAAGAAGGCAGCTTCTTGTCACCAGTGACCAACATCTGGTTTAGATGTGGGCGGCATGCCTTGTTGTTTCAGCAGAGGGAATGTTGCCTGTAAACTGTGAGGCACGGTGAAGGGAGTATCTGTCAGCTATTACCACACTTTGGAAAATGAGAAAACACATGGTCTCAAATGTAGCAGTGACATAGGAGAACATAATTGTTATACACTTCTTGAAATGGTCTCATTCCAAAAAAAATATTTGGTTTAGAAACACACACGGGAGAACTGAAACACATTGGAAGGCTAGAAATGGGTCATCGTGATGGCAGAACACCCTTTTCCGCATTGTTGTGCGGCACCTAATGGCTTCCACTGGTCACCCAATCAGAGAGCATGTCTTTAGACTAATGCTATTCAGCTGGTTACTATGGCAATGATGGAATACTAGTTGTCATGACGATGAAATGGAAATTGAGGGGACCAACCTCTTTAGAGGAGGTGGATTCATTAAGCCCTATCTTTTATTCTTTCTTTAAAACTTGACCATATTGTACAGTACTTGTAAGAGGGGTCCATTTTCAAACTCTGTACATACATTTCAAGATTTATATTTTCGTATTAGATCACATGGCTTAAGTCTTTTCAACTCTGTGTTGAGAATAGACATGCTACCCCCACTCCCACAGTATTTTATAGCTCATGTTAAAGAGTGACACCACAGAAGCTAGGTTTCTTTTTATCATCCTCAAAGTGTTTCTGCCAAACTCCACTGAATTCCTCCAAAGTTAATCTGGTGTGAAATAGAACAGGGTCAAAATCAATATAGTGGACTGTAAATTTTAAAAGATTTATTGGGGTATAATTGATGTAAAAAATGTACACGTTTAAGGTGTACAATGCCATGTTTTACATAATTATCCATTGTGAAATTATCGTAATCAAGCTAATTAACCTGTCCATCATCTCATATAGATTGCTTTTTGTGTATGTGGTGAGGACACTTAAGATCGATTCTTTCAGCAGTTTTAAGTACATAATACATTGTGTGCTCAGTTGTTTCAGTCGTGTCTGACTCTTTGTGACCCGCCAGGTTCTTCTGTCTGTGGGATTCTCCAGGCAAAAATACTGGAATGAGTTGCCATCTCCTCCTCCAGGGAATCTTCCTGATCCAGGGATCAAACCTGCGTCTCCTCTGTCTCCTGCATTGCAGGCAGGTTCTTTACCATCGCACTACCTGTGATTAACTATAGTCACATTAGATCCCCAGAACTTACATTTACATTCATCTTTTAAAAAAATGTTCTTTATTTGCCGTTTAATTTGGGTTGCACCAGGTCTTTGTTGCTGCGTGCAGGCTTTCTCCAGTTGAGTGAGCAGGGGCTACTCTCTCTAGCTGTGGTGCATGGGCTTTTCACTGTGGTGTTTTCTCTTGCTGTGGAACATAGGTGCCAGGCACGCAGGTTTCAGTTGTTGTGGCACATGGGCTTAGTTGCCCCATGGCATGTGGGATCTTCCCATATCAGGGATAAAATCTGTGTCCCCTGTATGAGTGGATTCTTAACCACTGGACCACCCGGGAAGTCTTTATATTCATCTTATAACTGAAAATGTATTCCCTTTGACCAGGATCTCCACATGTCCCTGACCCCCAGCCCATGGCAATGACATTCTACTCTCTTGTTTGTTATGCAGTCCCTCTGTTGTGTCCGACTCTTTGTGACCCCGTGGACTGCAGCTTGCCAGGCTTCCCTGTCCTTCACTATCTCCCAGAGTTTGCTCAAACTCATGTCCATTGAGTTGATGATGCCATCCAACCATCTCATCTCCTGTAGTCCCCTTCTTCTCCTACCTTCAATCTTGTCCAGCAGTGAGTTGGCTCTTCGCATCAGGTAACCAGAGTATTGGAGTTTCAGCATCAGTCCTCCCAATGAATACTAAGGGCTGATTTCCTTTAGGTTTGACTGGTTTGATCTCTTTGTTTTCCAAGGGACTCTCAAGAGTCTTCTCCAATACCAAAGTTCAAAAGCATCAGCTCCTCAGCACTCAGCTTTCTTTATGGTCCAACTCTCACATCCATACATGACTTCTGGAAAAACCGTAGCGTTGACTAGATGGACCGTTGTTGAAATGTCTCTGCTTTTTAATGTGCTATCTAGGTTTGTCATAGCTTTTCTTCCAAGGAACAGACATCTTTTAATTTCTTGGCTGCAGTCACCATCTGCAGTGATTTTGGAGCCCAAGAAAATAAAGTCTCCCACTGTTTCCATCGTTTCCCCATATATTTGCCATGAAGTGGCGGGATCGGATGCCATGATCTTTGTCTGTTGAATGCTGAGTTTTAAGCCAGCTTTTTCATTCTCCTCCTTCACCTTTATCAAGAGGGTTTTAGTTCCTCTTTGCTTTCTGCCATTAGAGTGGTGTCATCTGCATATCTGAAGTTATTGATATTTCTTCTGGCAATCTTGATTCCAGCTTGTGCTTCATCCAGCCCAGCATTTCACATGATGTAGTACATGTATTTAACTTCTCTGCAGACATAGAAGTTAAATGAGCAGGATGACAATATACATCCTTGATATACTCTTTTCCCAACTTTGAACCAGTCCATTTTTCCATGTCCAGTTCTAACTGTTGCTTCTTGAGCTGCATACAGGTTTCTCAGGAGACAGGTAATGTGGTCTGGTATTACCATCTCTNATGCAGACATAGAAGTTAAATGAGCAGGATGACAATATACATCCTTGATATACTCTTTTCCCAATTTTGAACCAGTCCATTTTTCCATGTCCAGTTCTAACTGTTGCTTCTTGAGCTGCACACAGGTTTCTCAGGAGACAGGTAATGTGGTCTGGTATTACCATCTCTTTTAGAATCTGCCATAGTTTGTTGTGTCAAAGGCTTTAGTGTAGTCAGTGAAGCAGAAGTATATGTTTTTTCTGGAATTCTCTTGCTTTTTCTGTGATTCAGTGGATGTTGGAAATTTGATCTCTGGTTCCTCTGCCTTTTCTAAACCCAGCTTGCATATATCTGGAAATTCTAGATTCATGTATTGTTGAAGCCCAGCTTGAAGGATTTTGAGCTTNCAGGGGAAAAGAGGGCAAGTGTTTAACAAAAGTGAAACACAAATCCCCAAACTGATCCTAATTTGGCCCAGTTTGGGCAATGTATCCACCCTCAAATCATTTAATGTGTGAGAGGGATAGAAAGTGGTGATTGGGTAGGATTAGGTAGGTCCTGTACCATTTACACATTCAGCTTATGTTGGGTCAACTCTCCTGCCCTCTATAAATCTTCCCTTCCCCTTAGAAGAGAAACCAAACTCCTCACTGTAGTCTGCAAGGCCCCCCATGTCTGGTTCTTGTCTCACTTTCCTGCTTCATGATCTCCACTCTTGCCTTCTTACTCTGTCCAGTCAAGTTGGGTTCTTGCCGTTTTGCTGACCTTTCAGGCATGCTCCCTGTTCAGAAAACTGTTGTTCTCTCTGCCTTGGAAAATCTTAGAAATTGCTTAGATATCAGTGTGGGTTTGTCTTCTTAGCTCACTAGGGTCGTTTCCTCAGACAGGCTTCTCCTGATCCCCTGCCTAAAACAGTGCCCCTTGCCACCTGCTTTATTCTCTGTCATGGTGATTATTCTGGTTATTACTAGGTAATGAAAATCCTGTGATCCCTTTCAGTTACAGTCTTGATTCAGTCATTTCTAGTGTTTAGTCCCTGATAAATAATATCAACTCCAAATTTATTTTGAATTAAACATTCTCTTTTCAAGCTCCAGCTGGGGTCAGCTGCAGAGGGGGGAAGCTAGATCAAGTGGAGAAGTCAGACAGGAGGAGAAAGGGAGCAAGAAGGTTCTTACATGATGGGTACCATCTGCTTAAATTGGCTTTGTGCTTAAGGCACAGATTGAAATAAAATCTCTCCTTAGATAAGTGTTTTGAGTTTTCAGAGACTCCAATCCCACCATTTCTGTAGGATCTCTCCCAGAAATCCCCTCAATACATCTCTCTTCTAGCTGTTCGCTTACCACTTCCTTAGCACTCAGGAAGCCAGCTCCATTCGGCTCCATTCTATTCTTCTCTCCAGGCAGTCTTTAGACCAAGACACAAGATACCACTAAGGCAGTTTTCTTCTGCATACAGTTTGGCCCACCTCATACACACTTGACACACTCTGGAAGTGCAGGCAGCCTATGCTGCCGCCTCTCCTTCATCTCTTCCATCAGCACGTGTCCTTCAACTGCAGGAAATATATACCACACTTTTTGGGGATTCCCATTGATGCCCTTCTCTTGAGGGTTGAGGTGAAGACCATGCAATCCCCCACTCTTCTCCTATGAGGAGAGCTCACAGCACATTCATGCTTCTCTCTAAAAATCTTCGTAAATCATTCTCCAGTGGCACCCCACTCCAGTACTCTTGCCTGGAAAATGCCATGGATGGAGAAGCCTGGTAGGCTCCAGTCCATGGGGCTGCAAAGAGTTGGACATGACTGACCGACTTCACTTCATTTATTATCCATCGTCTCTGTATTACTAAATGAGAGTGAGGCATCCACGAGCTTTTAGTGAAATCCTTTAAAAACTTGCATGTTGATTTGGTCTCATGCAATAGAATCTGAGGTACTTGGTGGAACTTCCATTTTATATCCTGTTATATAGGAGTTGGGGCTTCCAGGTAGCTCAGTGGTTAAAGAATCCACCTGCCAAGCAGGAGACACAGGTTCAACCCCTGGGTCAGAAATATCCCCTGGAGGAGGAAATGGCAACCCACTCCAGTACTCTTGCCTGGGAAATCCCAATGACAGAGGAGCCTAGAGAGCCATAGTCCATGGGGGTTGCAAAAGAGTTGGACATGACTTAGTGACTAAACAACTACAACAGCACAGTAGTAAATGCTATGGAGAAAAGAAAGCAGGAATTCCAATATACATTATGTGCAGACAAATACTGTTTAATTTCACTTATGTGAGGTACCTAGAACAGTCAAATTCATAGAAAGTACATCAAGAGATGCCGGGGTTGGAGATAGAGAGGGAGGGGGGAATTAGTGTTCAATGAGGTCAGAGTTTCAGTTTAAGAAGGTGAAAAATCCAAGAGATGGAAAGTGGTAAGAGTTGTACAACAATGTGCATTTACTTAGTATCACTGAATTGTATAGTGAAATATGGTTAAAATTTTAAAAAACAAAGCAGGATAATTTGTGACAACATGGATGGGCCTTGAGGGCATTCTGCTAAATGAAATAAGTCAGAAAAGAAAGAAGATAAATACCATATAATTTCATTTATACACAGAATCTAAAAATAGAAACCCAAACCAGAAAACTGAGCAGATGTTTATAGAGAACAGACTGGTGGTCACCTGAGGTGGGGGTGGGGATTGTGGGCAAAATGGGGAAAGGGGTCAACAGGTACAAATTCCAGTTATGAAATGAGTAAGTCATGGAGACATAATGTACAGCATGACAACTAGAGCTAGTAATTACTATACTGCATATTTGAAAGTAGCTAGGAGTGTAGATCAGGAGAAGGCAATGGCACCCCACTCCAGTGCTCTTGCCTGGAAAATCCCATGGATGGAGGAGCCAGGAAGGCTGCAGTCTATGGGCTCGCTGAGGGTCGGACACGACTGAGCGACTTCCCTTTCACTTTTATGCATTGGAGAAGGAAATGGCAACCCACTCCAGTGTTCTTGCCTGGAGAATCCCAGGGATGGGGAGCCTGGTGGGCTGCCGTCTATGGTGTCACACAGAATTGGACACGACTGAAATGACTTAGCAGCAGTGGCAGGAGAGTAGATCTTGAAAATTCTCATCATAAGAAAAACATTTTGTAGCTATGTAAGGGGTTGGATCTTAACTTTGCTTATTGTGATCATTTTGCAATATATACCTATTATCAAATCATCATATTCCATACTTGAAAGCAATATAATGTTATGTCAAATAAGTCCCAATTAAAAATTTTTTTAAAGTTTATTTTTGGCTACACTGGGTCTTCATGACTGTGCTTGGGCTTTCTCTAGTTGTGGCAAACAAGGGCTACTCTCTAGTTGTGATGCACCAGCTTCTCATTGCAGAGGAACTGAGAAATAAAAAGGAAATAAAGAATAATAGAATACAGGGGATTGGGAACTAGTTTTGTTTTATCACAAAGTAAAAACCATTTAATTTTGAAAGGTCACATGAATCAGACTACAGTCACATGAATCAGACATTAAAATGTTCAGAAAGTCTTCACATCTCTGTCCACCATCCACCTATTTTTCCCCACTCATTCCACCTAGGTAACCTCTGTAAATATGCTTTGTGTGTTTTCTTAAAGAATTTCTTTATATAAACAAGCAAATGTTGGGTTGGACAAAAAGTTTGTTTGGGGGTTTTCCAGAACATATTACAGAAAAACCCACATGAACTTTTTGGCCAACCCAATACAAGCATATCATGTTATTTTAACTGCTCTTGACACAAGTGGTAGCATATGCCACATACATTGTTTTGCATTTGCTGTTGTACAAAAATCCTATGTCTTGGAGAGCTTCTTATATCAGTACTTGGAGATCTTCCTCTTTCTCCTTTGTAGCCAAAAAGTAAGTAGCCCATTGTGTGAATGTTCTCTAATTTATTTAACCTGTGCCTTATTGATAAACATTTAGGTTGTTTGCAATCTTCTGTTATTCTAGATGATGTTGCAGTGAATAACCTTATTCATCTATCATTTCCCATGTATATGAATTTGTCTGTAGGATAAATTTCTAAAGCTGGAATTTCAGGGGTAAAGGGGACATGTGTCTGTGATTTTGATCACTGTTGTCAAATTGCTCTGCAAAGGGACAGAATAAATGCACATCCATCAACCCGTATCTAGGCTGTTAATTTAGCAGGGTTGGCGTTGCTTCTCCGTAGAGGTTTACATTTGTGCAGTACTCTGATTGTCAAAAATGAGCCATCTGTATGAAAACCTAAGGGAGGATCATCCTAGGTAAAGGGGGCTAGAGTAAAGGTCTGAGGCAGGGACTTCCCTGGTGGTCCAGAGGTTAGGACTCCATGCTTTCCCTGCAGGGGGCATGGGTTCAAAGATTGAACATATTAGAGAAACAGTAAAACTGCCAGTTTGGCAAATGTGTCATGAATAGGAGGGGGCACTGTGCACAACACAAGGTGAAAGGCCACGGCAAAAGCAGAAGCTGGATCATGTGGACTCAGGTTGAGAGCTTGAATTTTATTCTAGGTGGCATGGAAAGTCATTGTAAGGGGTTTAAGTGGGAAATGAGATGATACGTTTTCTATTTTAGAAGACTGTATTAACTGCTTTTAAAAAAAAAAGTCTTTAACTGTTCATCTTGTTTGTCAGAGGAGACCAAGTTGTTAAGTGCAACATAAATGTTCATCCTAAAAGCCTCTTCTTGGCAAAGATCTAGAGGAGAAGGCAATGGCACCCCCACTCCAGTACTCTTGCCTGGGAAATCCCATGGATGGAGGAGCCTGGTAGGCTACAGTCCGTGGGATCCCAAAGTCAGACGTGACTGAGCGACTTGACTTTCACTTTTCAGTTTCATGCATTGGAGAAGGAAATGCAACCCACTCCAGTGTTCTTGCCTGGAGGATCCCAGGGACAGGAGCCTGGTGGGCTGTTGTCTGTGGGGTTGCACAGAGCTGGACACGACTGACGTGTCTCAGCAGGAGCAGCAAAGATCTAAATAAAACTATAGATACAGAGAATTAAAGGCAAGCAGATCCGGATGAGGTACTATTCTGGCCTGGAGAATGCCACGGACTGTATTGTCTGTGGGATCGCAAAGAATCAGACACGACTGAGCGACTTTCACTCACACACACACTAAGAGCTATGTCACACTGTAGATCCCAACTACGTAACTTAAAAAAAAAAAAAAAAAAGGTGGGGGAGGGCTTCCCTGGTGGCTCAGTGGTAAAGAATTAGCCTGCCAGTGCAGGAGACATGGTTTCAATCCCTGGTCCACATGCTGCGGATCAAATAAGCCTGTGTGCCACAACGATCAAGCTTGTGCTCCAAGAGCTCTGGAACCCCAGCTACTAAAGCTGAGTGCCCTACAGTCCGTGCTCAGCAAGAAGAGGCGCCACTGCAACGAGAAGCCTGTGCACCACAACTAGAGAGCTGCCCCTGCTCACCGCAACTAGAGAAAGCCTGTGCAGCAGTAAACACAAAGCACAGCCAAAAATAAATAAATAAAAAATTTTTAGAAAAAGGAAAAGGATGGCCCCATGAATACTGAAGACCTAGAACCATTGTGAACCTGGCCTGCTTCCAATTGCTCATAGAAATGTAACATGAATGTTTTTTATCATTTATTCCCTGGGTACTTAATTCCTTAGCTGAAGGCAGAGAGATTCTGTAGTTCAGCGGAGGGCTTGACTGAAGGATACCTGATTCTTGCTTTTGTTTTCCATATCTATAATACAATGACAAAAGGACAAACATGAAACTTCCATATTAATAAGTTAACTTTCTATATCTTGCATCATTTAAAATAACATTAAATTTTAGTCTAGGACTTGCCCCTAGAATAGCTGGCAATAAGTATCTTGCATCATTTAAAACAGCATTAAATTTTAGTTTAGGACTTATCTCTAGATTAGCTGGAAATAAAATGATTTCTTCTGTGGTGGTGGTTGGACAAATTAGCAAATAATCACCAGCAAGAAACTGCTGAGGGAATAAGAACTTTGTCCACCCAATAGGTCCAGTTAAGGGACGTGTATTGACATATATTACCTTTGGCATCTCTTTTTACTGAAGGGCTTATTTACTCTTTCAGTGAAGTAGCCTGGACACCTCATCCATGTGCCAACATGAACCTCTGTGTCAGCATTGTCCATTTCAGACTTGCTCCTTTAGAGGATACAGCTACCTTGCACATGTGTCTGCTCTGAGATTAGGGACTTTGTCCAGTGCTATGCTGTGGGCATGACTCAAAGACAGCAGCTGCTCAGCTGTCGGCCTCTGCTACACACCTAGGGTATTGACACTGGATGGATCTAGGCAACTTCTGCATCCCTTGAGGCACTTGGAAACAAACAAGGACAAGTAGGGGGAGGAATGGAAGTCTGGAAGGGAACAGAGGGATTTTGGGAAATTCTATTTTCTCTGGCGGTTGGGGCTTAGGCAATTTACATGTGAAAACAAGAATGAATTGCACCATCAAATTGGGTTGTTTAACAATTACCTCCTCTCCTCACTGTGACCACTATTTTCAGGTGTATAACTTTGGTAAATAGTCTCCCCTCAAGCAGCATTGTCAAAACTCAATTATAATGTCTTCATTCCATATATATTTCTCCATTCCAGTAGACTTTTAAAACTCATGTCCTGCATTTGACCTACATATGAATTCCTATTTTGAAATTTCCTCTAGTCAATGTAAATAATTTCCAGAGCCCATAGGTGATTTTTTTCAGCACATGATCAAGTACAATTGAATTTTCGTTTTCCCCCACATAGATCACTGGATACCCTTGGTTCTCTGACCATGAAGCTTACTATCTTTTTTTTCTGTCATTAACATACTCCCATTCTAATGTACTTTTTTCCAAGTGTAAATTTCTGAACTCTAGTGGATGGTCAATTTACTCACTAATTTTGGTAAGATGTTTTATTTATTAAGCAAGCATTTGTTGTTATGTATTTTGCTTCATACCACATGAAAAAAGTATTTATTCCTCATTGATTTTTTTTTCTTAATTTTTAAAAAAAAGATAACCTAAAATATTCCAAGATAAAATGAAACACTTTCTCCCACTGTTTCGTTTCTAAACACTAAAGTTTTAAACCTAGTAAAGCAGAGGTAAGTTCTGGCTGTGTCTTTTTCCAAGTCATCTTCTCTTGAGCTACCATATGGGAAGGTTACATCCCCTCGATGGAAACAGGCACCATTTGCAACTGTTGTGGTCTGCAGAATTTGGGATGTTAAACGGTAACTATGATAGCTTTATTAGGAAGAAAAGTCTTTCTGAATGTGTTTATTAGGGCTTTCAATTGCAAGAAACAGAAACCAACTCTCGCTGAGTTAAGCAAAAAGGATTTTGAGAGGCTGAAGAAGAAGCCTGAATTCTAAATTCTTAATTTGAAGACAGAACATTTACTTCTGTTGCCTCCTAATACCTTTCTAAATGACAGTGTGAAAATGTTACTCAGTCGTGTCTGACTCTTTGAGNCAATTGCAAGAAACAGAAACCAACTCTCGCTGAGTTAAGCAAAAAGGATTTTGAGAGGCTGAAGAAGAAGCCTGAATTCTAAATTCTTAATTTGAAGACAGAACATTTACTTCTGTTGCCTCCTAATACCTTTCTAAATGACAGTGTGAAAATGTTACTCAGTCGTGTCTGACTCTTTGAGATCCCATGGACTGTAGCCCACCAGGCTCCTCTGTCCGTGGAATTCTTCAGGCAAGAATACTGGAGTGGATTGCCATTTCCTTCTCTAGGGGATCTTCCTGACCCAGAGATCGAACCTGGAACCTGAGTCTCCGTATTGCAGGCAGATTCTTACGGTCTGAGCCACCAGGGAAGCCCCAAATGACAATGAAGGACATTTTAAAAATGACATAACCCCCCCAACTACAGAGTCTAAGAGAGGTAACAACAGTAACAAAGTTTTGGAAAACAGAAAGGAAACAGAGTAACAGTCAGCATCTGGAAAAAGTTGAATCCTAACCTGGAAAACTGACTGGCACTAAAGAAACTTCTTGGTTGTACTTGTTATTTCTGAGGTGAGGCTGTATCAGGGAGATTTGTGGATGCAAGAAGCAGTTAGGTCCTACTGTTTTCCCAGCCCCACATGCTCCTTCCTGCTTCAGCAGAAGATTTATTCCTCTCATGAGGGAGGAAGGCAGAGTGCATTAGTCAGAACAAAGTGAGGCTGCCGTGACAGAGCTGAGAATGATTCAGTGGCTTAAAGGAGCTATCGGTTTAGTTCTTCTTAGGAAACAGAGGTTTCAACTGGCTTGTGGGGGGTAATAGCTTAGTTGAGATATAATTCACATGTCATATAAGTCACCACTTTAATGAGTACTGTTCAGTGGTTTTTTAGTATACTCAGAGTTGTGCAGCCATCACCAAAATTAATTTTAGAACATTTAATCACCTCTCCCAAACACCCCACATCCCTTAGGAGTCACTCTCCTCCAACTCCTGTCCTCTTATCTCTAGGCAACTGAATCTATTTTCAGTCTCTAGATCTGGCTATCTTGAATTTCA
Source organism: Neotragus moschatus (assembly GCA_006410615.1). Lineage (NCBI taxonomy): Eukaryota > Metazoa > Chordata > Mammalia > Artiodactyla > Bovidae > Neotragus > Neotragus moschatus. Next base: position 2,315,784 of record SJYA01000910.1, read on the forward strand.
TGTAACTAGGATTGTATTTTAAAAGTTCATCCATGTGGTAACAAGTATCAATACTTCATTTCTTTTCATTGCTGAATACTATTCCATTGTATGGTTATACCACATTATAATTTTTAAAAATTTTATTGAAGTATAGTTAATTATAATGTGTTAATTTCTATTGTACAGCAAAGTGACTCAGTTTTATATATATATATACACACACACACACATATATATTCTTTTTCATATTCTTTTCCATTATGGTTTATCACAGGGTATTGAATATAGTTCCCTGTGCTATGTAGTAGGTCTTTATTGTTTATCCATCCTATGTATCATAGTTGGGCTTTCCTGGTGGCTCAGATGGTAAAGAATCTGCCTGCAATGCAGTAGACCTGGGTCCAATCCCTGGGTTGGGAAGATTCCCTGGAGGAGGTCATGGCAACCCACTCCAGTATTCTTGCCTGGAGAATCCCCATGGACAGAGGAGCCTGATGGGCTGTAGTCCATGGGATCACAGAGTTGGACATGACTGAGCGACTAAGCACATAGCACACACATGTATCATAGCTTGCATCTGCTAATCCCAAACTCCCAGTACTACTTCCTTCACTCCCCTCTCCCTTGGCAGCCATGAGTCTGTTTCATAGATATGGTCATTTATGTTGTCCTTAAGTTTCCACATGTAAGTGATACATATGGTATTTGCCTTTCTCTTTTTGACTTACTTGGCTACGTGTGATGACCTCTAAGTCCATCTATGTTTCTGCAGATGGCATATTTTCATTCTTTTTAATGGCTAGGAAATATTCCATTGAATATATGTACCACATCTTCTTTATTCATTCATCTGTCAGTGGACATTTTAGTTGTTCCCATGTAGTGGCTACTGTAAATAGTGCTGCTATAAACATATGGGGTGCATGTATGTTTGCACATTGTAATTTTGTCTGGATATATATGCCCAGGAGTAGAATTGCTGAATCATATGGCAACTCGCTTTTTAGCTTTTTTAAAAAATAATTTTATTTATTTATTTTTTGGCAGTGCCAGGTCTTTGTTGCTGCATGCAGGCTTTCTCTAGTTGCAGTAAGTGGGGGCTGCTCTCTAGTTGTGGTGTGCAGGCTTCTCATTGCCGCAGCCTCTCTTGTTGCATAACACAGGCTCTAGAGTGTTCAGGCTTCAGTAGTTGTGGCACATGGCCTCAGTAGTGGTGACTCCTGAGCTCGAGAGTATAGCGTGAGTAGTTGTGGCCCATGGGCTTAGTTGCCTTGCAGCCTGTGGGATCCTTCTGGATCAGTGATTGAACCTATGTCTCCTGCACTGGCAGGTGAAGTCTTGACCAGTGAGCCACTGGGGAAGCCCAGTTCTTAGTTTTTTGAGAAACCTCCATGGTAGCTGTACCAGTCCATGTTCCCACCAACAGTGTACAAGGGTTCCCTTCTCTCCACCCTCTCTAGCATTTATGCCATTCTGCCAGGTGTGACGTGATACCTTATTTTAATTTGCATTTCTCTAATAATTAGCAATGATAGGTATCTTTTCATGTGCATATTGGCCATTGGTATATTTTCTTTAGAGAAATGTCTGTTAGATCTTCTGCCCATTTTTTGACTGTATTGTTTGTTTTTTGTTATTGAATTGTATGAACTGTTAGTATATTTTAGAAATTAAGCCCTTATGGGTTGCATCATTTGTAAATAATTTCTCCCAGGCTATAGGTTGTCTTTTCATTTTGCTTATGGTTTCCTTTGCTGTATAAAATATAAGCTTGATTAGGTCCCATTTGTTTATTTTTTCTTTTATTTCTATTGCCTTGGGAGACTGAACTAAGAAAATATTGGTATGATTTATGTCAGAGAATGTCTTGCCTATGTTCTCTTCTAGGAATTTCATGATATCTTGCCTTATATTTAAGTCTTTAAGCAATTCTGAGTTTATTTTTGTGTATGGTATAAGGATGTATTCTAACTTCATTGATTTACATGTAGCTGTCCAACTTTCCCAATACCACGTGCTGGAAAGACCGTCTTTCCCCTATTATATAGTCTTGCCTCCTTTATTGAAGATTAATTGTCCATAGGTGTATGGGTTTACTTCTGGGATTTCTGTTTCATTAATCCATATGTCTGTTTTTGTGCCAATACCATGCTATTTTGATTACTGTAGCTTCGTAGTATAGTCTTGAAGTCTGGGAGGGCTATGCCTTTGATTTTGTTCTTTTTCCTCAGGATTGTTTTGGCAATTCAGGTCTTCTATGTTTTCATATAAATTTTTGGGTTATTTGTTATAGTTCTGTAAAAAAAAAATGCCATGGGTAATTTTGATAGGGATTACATTAAATCCATAGTACTTTTAAGTACTATGGCCATTTTAATAATAACAATTCTTTCAGTCCAAGAGCATGGGATATCTTTCTATTTCTTTGAATCATCTTCAGTTTCCTTTATCCATGTTTTTATAGTTGTCAGCCTGTGTCTTTCACCTTCTTGGTGAGATTTATTCTGAAGTTTTTAAACTTTTATTTTTATATTAGAGTTGATTTACAGTGTTGTCAGTTTCAGTTGTGTACAGCGAGGTGATTCAGTTAAATGAATACATATCTCCATTCTTTTTTCAGATTATTTTTCCCATATAAATTGTTGCAAATTATTGAGTAGAACTACCAGTGCTATATAGTAGGTCATTGTTGATTTCCTATTTTATATGAAGTGGTATGTGTATGTTAGTTCCAAAGCCCTAATTTATCTTTACCCCCATCTTTTGCCTTTGGTAACCACAAGTTTGTTTTTGAAGTCTATGAGTCTCTTTCTCTTTTGTAAATTAGTTCATTTGTGTCATCTTTTCAGATTCCACATGTAAGTGATATCTGTGATATTTGTCTTTCTCTGTTTCTGTCTGACTTACTTAGTATGATAATCTCTAGGTATATCCATGTTGCTGCAAATGGGATTATTTCATTCTAGTTTATGGCTGAGTAATAGTGCCTTCTTTACCACATCTTTATTCATTTCTCTTGATGTCCATTTCAGACATTTAGGTCATTTCCATGTCTCGGCTAAATAGTTCCACAATGCAAATTAGGGTGCATGTATCTTTTCAAATTATGGTTTTATTCAGATATATGCCCAGGAGTGGGATTGCTGGATCATAGGTAGTTCTATGTTTAGTGTTTTAGGGAACCCTCATACTGTTCTCCGTAGTGATTGTACCAATTTACACTCCCACTAACAGTGTCGAAGGGTTCCTACTTCTCTCAACCCTCTCCAGCATTTATTATTTGTAGACTTTGAAGATGGCCATTCTGACTGGTGTGAGGTGATACCTCATTGCAGTTTTGATTTGTGTGTCTCTAATAATTAGCAAATGGGAAAGACTAGAGATCTCTTCAAGAAAATCAGAGATCCCAAGGGAACATTTCATGCAAAGATGGGCTCAATAAAGGACAGAAATGGTATGGACCTAACAGAACAGAAGGTATTAAGAAGAGGTGGCAAGAATACACAGAAGAACTGTACAAAAAAGGTCTTCAACACCAATATAATCACGATGGTGTGATCACTCATCTAGAGCCAGACATCCTCCAATGTGAAGTCAAGTGGGCCTTAGAAAGTATCACTATGAACAAAGCTAGTGGAGGTGATGGAATTCCAGTTGAGCTATTTCAAATCCTGAAAGATGATGCTGTGAAAGTGCTGCGCTCAATATGCCACCAAATTTGGAAAACTCAGCAGTGGCCACAGGACTGGAAAAGGTCAGTTTTCACTCCAATCCCAAAGAAATGCTCAAACTACTGCACAATTGTACTCATCTCACACACTAGTAAAGTAATGCTCAAAATTCTCCAAGCCAGACTTCAGCAATACGTGAACCGTGAACTTCCAGATGTTCAAGCTGGTTTTAGAAAAGGCAGAGGAACCAGAGATCAAATTGCCAACATCTGCTGGACCATAGGAAAAGCAAGAGGGTTCCAGAAAAACATCTATTTCTGCTTTCTTGACTATGCCAAAGCCTTTGACTGTGTGGATCACAATAAACTGTGGAAAATTCTGAAAGAGATGGGCGTACCAGACCACCTGACCTGCCTCTTGAGAAACCTGTATGCAGGTCAGGAAGCAACAGTTAGAACTGAACATGAAACAACAGACTGGTTCCAAATAGGAAAAGGAGTACGTCAAGGCTGTATATTGTCACCCTGCTTATTTAACTTCAATGCAGAGTACATCATGAGAAACGCTAGGCTGGAAGAAGCACAAGCTAGAATCAAGACTTCTGGGAGAAATATCAATAACCTCAGATATGCAGATGACACCACCCTTGTGGCAGAAAATGAAGAGGAACTAAAAAGCCTCTTGATGAAAGTGAAAGAGGAGAGTGAAAAAGTTGGCTTAAAGCTCAACATTCAGAAAACGAAGATCATGGCATCCCGTCCCATCACTTCATGGGAAATAGATGGGGAAACAGTGGAAACAGTGTCAGACTTTATTTTGGGGGGGTCTAAAATCACTTCAGATGGTGATTGCAGCCATGAAATTAAAAGACGCTTACTCCTTGGAAGAAAAGTTATGACCAACCTAGATAGCATATTGAAAAGCAGAGACATTACTTTGCCAACAAAAGTCCGTCTAGTCAAGGCTATGGTTTTTCCAGCGGTCATGTATGGATGGGAGAGTTGGACTGTGAAGAAGGCTGAGCACCGAAGAATCGATGCTTTTGAACTGTGGTGTTGGAGAAGACTCTTGAGAGTCCCTTGGACTGCAGGGAGATCCAACCAGTCCATTCTGAAGGAGATAAGCCCTGGGATTTCTTTGGAGGGAATGATGCTAAAGCTGAAACTCCAGTACTTTGGCCACCTCATGTGAAGAGTTGACTCATTGGAAAAGACTGTGATGCTGGGAGGGATTGGGGGCAGGAGGAAAAGGGGACAACAGAGGATGAGATGGCTGGATGGCATCACTGATTCGATGGCCGTGAGTCTGAGTGAACTCCGGGAGTTGGTGGACAGGGAGGCCTGGTGTGCTGCGATTCACGGGGTCCCAGAGAGTTGGACACGACTGAGTGACTGAACTGAACTGAACTGATCATAGTATGTATTACTTTTATTGTATTGTTGGTTTTGGTTTGCTGGTATGTGTTGAGGATTTTTGCATTGGTGTTCATCAGTGATATTGCCGTATAATTCTCTTTTTGTAATATCTTTGGTTTTGGTATCAGGCTATGGTGGCTTCATATAATGAGTTTGAAAGTGTTTCTTCCTCTGTAGTTTTCTGGAATAATTTCAGAAGGATAGGTGTTTACTCTTTGGTATAATTCACCTGTAAAGCCATCTGGTCCTGGATATTTGTTTGTTGGGAATATTAAAAATTACTGATTGAGTATGGCAAAACCAATACAATATTGTAAAGTTAAAAAAATAATAAAATAAAAAAATTACTGATTGAATTCCATTAATGGTAATTAGTCTTTTCATATTTTCTATTTCTTCCTAGTTCAGTCTTGGGAGATTGTACCTTTCTAAGAATCTGTCCATTTCTTCTTAGGTTGTCCTTTTTATTGGCATATAATTATTCATAGTAGTGTCTTTTGATCCTTTATATTTCTGTAATGTTGATGGTAACTTCTTTTACATTTCTAATTTTACTGATCTGGATCATCTCCCTTTTCTTCTTGCTGAGTCTGCCTAAAGGTTTATTAATTTTGTGTATCTTTTCAAAGAATCAGATTTTAGTTTCACTGATCTTTTCTCTTATTTTCTTTTCAGTCTGCCTGCTACCTGCTGCCTGCTAAGTCACTTCAGTCGTGTCCGACTCTGTGTGACCCCATAGACGGCAGCCCACCAGGCTCCCCCGTCCCTGGGATTCTCCAGGCAAGAACACTGGAGTGGGTTGCCATTTCCTTCTCCAATACATGAAAGTGAGAAGTGAAAGGGAAGTCGCTCAGCTGTGTCCGACTCTTTGCGACCCCATGGACCGCAGCCCACCAGGCTCCTCCATCCATGGAATTTTCCAGGCAAGAGTACTGGAGTGGGGTGCCATCGCCTTCTTTGCTTTTCAGCCTAATTTCATTTAATTCTGCTCTGATCTCCATTATTTCTTTCCTTCTACTAATTTTAGGTTTTGTTTGTTCTTTTTTCTTTCCTTTGGGTATAAGTTTAGGTTGCTTATTTGAGGTTTTTCTTGATTCCTGGGGGTAAGTTTCAGTTCAGTTCAGTCACTAAGTCGTGTCTGACTCTTTGTGACCCCATACACTGCAGCACACCAGGCTTCCCTGTCCATCACCCATTCCCAGAGCTTACTCAAACTCATGTCTATAGAGTCGGTGATACCATCCAACCATCTCATCCTCTGTCGTCCCCTTCTCCTCCTGCCTTCAATCTTTCCCAGCATCAGGGGCTTTTCCAATGAGTCAGTTCTTAGCATCAGGAGTTTCAGCCTCAACATCAGTTCTTCCAATGAGTATTCAGGACTGATTTCCTTTAGGATTGACTAGCTTGATATCCTTGCAGTCCAAGGGACTCTCAAGAATCTTCTCCAGCACCACAGTTCAAAAGCATCAGTTCTTCGGGGCTCAGCTTTCTTTATAGTTCAACTCTCACATCCATACATGAGTACTAGAAAAACCATAGCTTTGACTAGATGGACATTTCTTGGCAAAGTAATGTCTCTGCTTTACTCTAAACTTGCCTCTTAGAACTGTTTTTGCTGCTGCCCCATAGGTTTTATATCATTTTTTTTTTCACTTACTTCAGGTCTATTTTAATGTCTTCTTTGATTTCTTCAGTTATCCATTGAGTATTTAGTAGCATATCATTTAGCCTCTATTGTGTTTTGGGTTTTTGTTTTTTTTTTTGCATTTTTTTCTTTTAGTTGATTTCTAGTCTCATATCGTATGATAAGAAAAATGCTTATATCATTTCAACTTTAAAAAATTTACCAAGGATTATTTTGTCATCCAGCATATGATCCATCCTGGGGAATGTTCCATTTATACTTGAAAAGAATGAGTGTTCTGCTGCTTTTGGATGGAATGTGTTCTATATGTTAAGTCCATTTGGTCTAATATGTCATTTAAGGCTCATGTTTCTTTATCAATATCTGGATGATCTATCCATTGGTATAGGTGAGGTGCTTAAGTTCTCGACAATAATTGTTTCCGGTCAATTTCTCCTTTTGTGTCCATTAATATCTGCTTTATATACTTAGTGCTTCTATATTGGTGCATATACATTTATAATTATTTTATCATCTTCTTGGATTGATCCCTTGATTATCATGTAGTGTCCTTATTTGTCTTGGTAACAGTGTTTATTTTAAAATCTATTTAGTCTGATATAAGTATTATTACTTTTTCTTTTGATTTCCTTTTGTGTGGAATACATTTTTCCATCCCTTCACTTTCAGTCTATGTGGGTCTCTAGATCTGAAGTGAATCTGTTATTGTTGTTTTTGTTCAGTTGCTTGGTCATGTCGGACTCTTTGTGACCCCAAGGACTGCAGCATGCCAGACTTCCCTGTCCTTAACCATCTCCTTGAGTTTGCTCAAACTCACGTCCATTGAGTCGGTGATGCCATCCAACCATCTCATCCTCTGTTGTTCCCCCTCTCTTGCTTTCAGTCTTTCCCAACACCAGGGTCTTTTCCAATCAATCGGCTCTTCGCATTAGGAGGCCAAAATATTCAAGTTTCAGCTTTAGCATCAGTCCTTCCAATGAATTTTCAGAGTTGATTTCCTTTAGGATTGACTGGTTTGATCTGTTTGCAGTCCAAGGGAACTCGCAAGAGTCTTCTCCAACACCACAGTTCAAAAGCATCAATTCTTTGGCATTCAGCCTTTTTTATTGTTCAACTCTCACATCCATACATGACTACTGGAAAAACCGTTGCTTTGACTAGATGGACCTTTGTTGGGAAAGTAATGTCTATGCTTTTTATTATACTGTTTAGGTTTGTCATAGCTTTCCTTCCAAGAAGCAAGTGTCTTTCAATTTCATGGCTGCAGTCATCATCCACATTGATTTTGGAGTCCAAGAAAATAAAGTGAAAGTCACTCAGTCGTGTTTGACTCTTTGCAAGTCCATGGACTGTACGGAATTCTCCAGGCCAGAATACTGGAGTGGGTAGCCTTTCCCTTCTCTAAGGGATCATTCCAACCCAGGGATGGAACCCAGATCTCCCACATTTCAGGCGCATTCTTTACCAGCTGAGACACAGGGAAGCTCAAGAATACTGGAGTGGGTAGCCTATCCCTTCTGCAGGGTATCTTCCCGACCCAGGAATTGAACTGGGATCCCCTGCATTGCAAGCGAATTCTTTACCAACTGAGGGAAGCTCACAAGAAAATAAAGTATCTCACTGTTTCCATTTCCCCCTCCAACTATTTGCCATGAAATGATGGGACCAGATGCCTTGATTTTAGTTTTTTGAATGTTGAGTTTTAAGCCAGCTTTTCAATCTCCTCTTTCACCTTCCTCAAGAGGCCCTTTAGTTTCTCTTCACTTTCTCCCATAAGGGTGGTGTCATCTGCATATCTGAGATTATTGATATTTCTCTGAGGAATCTTGATTGCAGCTTGTGCTTCATCCAGCCCAGCATTTCACATGATGTACTCTGCATATAAGTTAAATAAGCAAGGGGACGATAAATAGCCTTGATGTACACATTTCCCAATTTGGAACCACTCCATTGTTCTATGTTAGTTCTAACTGTTGCTTCTTGACCTGCGTTCAGGTTTCTCAGATGGTAGATAAGGTGCTCTAGTATCCCCATCTCTTTTAGAATTTTTCACAGTTTGTTCTGATCCATCCACACAGTCAAAGGCTTTAGCATAGTCATTTTAACAGAAGTAGATGTTTTTCTGGAATTCTTTAGCTCTTTCTGTGATTCAACTGATGTTGGCAATTTGATCTCTGGTTCCTCTGCCTTTTCTAAACCCAGCTTGTACATCTGGAAGTTCTTGGTTCACATACTGTTGAAGCCTAGCTTGAAGGATTTTGAGCTTTACCTTGGTAGAATGTGAAATGAGTGCAATAGTGTGGTAGTTTGAACATTCTTTGGCATTGCTCTTCTTTGCAATTGGAATGAAAACTTATCTTTTCCAGTTCTTGTGGCCACTGCTGAGTTTTCCAAATTTGCTGTCATATCGACTGCAGCATTTTAACAGTATCATCTTTTAGGGCTTGAAATAACTCAGCTGGAATTCCATCACCTCCACTAGTTTTGTTTGTAGTGATGCTTCCTAAGTCCCAATTGACTTCACACTCCAGGATGTCTGGCTCTAGGTGAATAATCACACCATCATGCTTATCTGGATCATTATGATTTTTTTTGTATAGTTCTTCTGTGTATTCTTGCCACCTCTTCTTAATACTTTTTGCTTCTGTTAAGTTCTTACCATTTCTGTCCTAAAGGACAGAAATTGTGCCCATCTTTTAATGAAATGTTCTCTTGGTATCTCTGATTATCGTCAAGACATCTCTAGTCTTTCCCATTCTATTCTTTCCTCTGTTTCTTTGCATTGGTCATTTAGGAAGGCTTTCTTATCTTTCCTTGCTATTCTTTGGAACTCTGTATTCAGATGGGTATATCTTTCCTTTTCTCCCTTGCCTTTCACTTCTCTTCGTTTCTCAATATGTGTAAGGCCTCCTCAGACAACCATTTTGCCTTGTTGAATTTCTTTTTCTTGGGGATGGTTTTGATCACTGCCTCCTGTACAAGTAACCATAATTCTTCAAGCAACCATAATTCTTCAGGCACTCTACCAGATCTAATCCCTTGAAATTATTTATCACTTCCACTGTATAATCATAAAGGATTTGATTTGGGTCATACCCGAATGGCCTAGTGGTTTTTCCTTTCTTCAATTTCAGTCTGAATTTTATAAAAGGAGTTCATGATCTGAGCCACAGTTAGCTCCCAGTCTGTATAGAGCTTCTCCATCTTTAGCTATAAAGAATATAATCAATTTGATTTCAGTATTGGCCATCTGGTGATGTCCTGTAGAGTTGTCTCTTATGTTGTTGGAAGAGGGTGTTGTTTATGACCAGTGCATTCTCATGGCAAAACTCTGTTAGCCTTTGCCCTGCTTCATGTATACTATTAAGCCAAACTAGCCTGTTACTCCAGGTATCTCTTGACTTTCTACTTCTGCATTCCAGTCCCCTATGATAAAAGGATATGTTTTTTTGATGTTATTTCTAGAAGGTCTTGTAGGTCTTCATAGCACTGTTCAACTTCATCTTCTTCAGCATTAGTGCTTGGAGCATAGACTTGGGTTATTGTCATATTGAATGGTTTGCCTTGGAAACAAACCAAGATCATTCTGTTGTTTTTGAGACTGCACCCAAGTACTGCATTTCGGACTCTTTTTTTGACTATGAGGGCTATGCCATTTCTTCTAAGGGATTCTTGCTCACAGTAGTAGATATAATGGTCATCTGAATTAAATTTGCCCCTACCTGTCCATTTTAGTTCACTGATTCCTAAAATGTTGATGCTCTCTCTTGGTATCTTCTGTTTGACCACTTAGAATTTTCCTTGATTCTTGGATGTAGCATTCCAGGTTCCCATGTAATATTATTCTTTACAGCATCGGACTTTACTTTCACCACCAGATACATTCACAACTGGGTGTTGTTTCTGCTTTGGCTCAGCCTCTTCATTCTTTCTGGAGTTATTTCTCTGCTATTCTCCAGTAGCATATTGGGCACCTACTGACTTGGGGAGTTTATTTTTTAGTGTCTTCAGTTCAGTTCAGTTCATTCACTTAGTCGTGTCCGACTCTTTGCGACCCCATGAATCGTAGCTCACCAGGCCTCCCTGTCCATCACCAACTCCCGGAGTTCACTCAGACTCACGTCCATCGAGTCAGTGATGCCATCCAGCCATCTCATCCTCGGTCGTCCCCTTCTCCTCCTGCCCCTAATCCCTCCCAGCATCAGAGTCTTTTCCAATGAGTCAACTCTTCGCATGAGGTGGCCAAAGTACTGGAGCTTCAGCTTTAGCATCATTCTTTCCAAAGAAATCCCAGGGCTGATCTCCTTCAGAACGGACTGGTTGGATCTCCTTGCAGTCCAAGGGACTCTTGAATTCATCTTTTTGCCTTTTATACTGTTCATGGGGTTCTCAAGGCAAGAATGTTGAAGTGATTTGCCATTCCCTTCTCCAATGGACCACATTTTGTCAGAACTCTCCACTATGACTTGTCCATCTTGGGTGCCCTACACAGCATAGTTCATAATTTCATTGAGTTAGACAAGGCTGTGATCCATGTAATCAGTTTGTTTTCTGTGATTGTGGTTTTCATTTCGTATATATAGATCTTGTTCTTGTATGCATTCAGCCACTCTGTATCTTTTGGTTGGAGCATTTAGTCCATTTACATTTAGGTAATTATTTTTATGTATGGTCTTATTGACATTTTGTTAATTGCTTTGGGTTTGTTTTTGGAGGTCTTTTTTTTTTCCTTTCTTTTTCTCATGATTTGACTATTTTTTGAAATTTTATTTATTGACAATGTTAATTTTTGCTGTACAACAAAGTGATTCAGTTATATCTATATTTTTTCCCATTATGGTTTATCATAGGCTATTGAATATAGTTTTCTGTGCTATACAGTAGGACATTGTTATTTATCCATTCTATATATAATAGTTTGTATCTGCTAATCCCAAACTCCAAATCCTTCCCTCTCCCATCCCCTTACCCCTTGGGAGCCACACGTCTGCTCTCTCTGTCTGTGAATCTGTTGCTGTTTTGTAGATATGTTGATTTGTGTCATCTTTTAGTTCATACATTTAAGTCATATGTATGGTATTTTTCTTTCTTTTTCTGACAGACTTTACTTAGTGGGATCATCTCTAGGTCCATCAGTGTTACTGCAAATGGAATTATGTCATGCCTTTTTTATGGCTGAGTACTATTCTGCTGTATATATGTACCATGTCATCTTTATCTATCCATCGATCCATGGAAACTTAGGTTGCTTGTATGTCTTAGCTATTGTAAATAGTGCTGTAATGAACATAGGTGCATGCATCTTTTCAAATTGTAGTTTTATGTGAGTATATGCCTAGGAATAGGATTGCTGGATCATGTGGTAATTCTGTTTTTAGTGTTTTGAGAAACTTCCGTATTGCTCTCCATAATGGCCACACCAGCTTACATTCCCTACCAACAATGTAAGAAGGTTCCCATTTTCTCTTTACTTTCTCCAGCATCTATGATTTGTAGATATTTTAATTATGGTTATTCTGACTGGTCTGAGGTGGTACATAATTGTAGTTTCATTTGCATTTCTCTAACAATTAGCGATGTTAAATATCTTTACATATGCTTTTTGGCAATCTGTATGTCTTCTTTGGAGAAATACCTATTTAGATCTTTACACATTTTTGACTGAAGCTGGTTTTAGTTATTGAAATGCATATTTTGTATATTTGTATGTTTTGAAAACTAAGCCCTTGTTGGTTGCATCATTTGCAAATATTTTCTCCCAATGCATAGGTAGTCTTTTTGTTTTCTTAATGGTTACTTTCCTTTGCTCTGCAAAAGTTATAAGCTTAACTGGTTCCATTTGTTTATTTTTGCTTTTTCTTTCTCTATTGTCTTGGGAGACTGACCTAAGAAAACATTGGTACTATTTATGTCAGAGAATGTTTTACCTATGTTCTCTTCTAGGAATTTTATTTTATCTTGTCTTATATTTAAATATTTAAGCCATTTTGAGTTCACTTTTGTTAGTGGCACAAGGGTGTTTTCTAACTTCATTAATCTGCATGCCACTAGCCAGTTTTCCCAACAGCATTTGCTGAAGAGATTGTCTTTTCCCCATTCTTACCACCTTTGTCAAGGATTAATTGACCATAGGTATGTGGGTTTATTTCTGGGCTCTCTATTGTGTTCCATTGATCCATGTCGGCTTTTATGCCAATGCTATGCTGTCTTGATTACTACTTGTTGTAGTTCATTCGCCCAGTCTTGTCTGACTCTTTGTGACCTCATGGACTGCAGCATGCCAGGCTTCCCCATCCTTCACTATCTCCCAGGGTTTGCTCAAATGCATGTCCATTGAGTCGATGATGCCATCCAACCATCTCATTCTCTGTTGTCCCCTTCTCCTGCCTTAAATATTTCCCAGCATCAGGGTCTTTTCCAATGATTTTGCTGCTTTCATCAGGTAGCCAAAGTATGGGAGCATCAACATTAGTCCTTCCAATGAATATTCAGGGTTGATTTCCTTTAGTATTGACTGGTTTGATCTCCTTGTTGTCCAAGGGACTCTCAAGAGTCTTCTCCATTACCACAGTTCACGAGCATAAATTCTTTGGTACTCAGCTTTCTTTATGACTACTGGAAAAACTATAGCTTTGACTAGATGGACCTTTGTTGGCAAGGTGATGTCTCTGCTTTTTAATACATTGTCTAGGTTTGCCATAGCTTTCCTTCCACGAGGCACTTGTCTTTCAATTTCATGGCTGCAGTCACCAGGCACAGTGATTTTGAAGCCTAAGAAAACAAAATCTGTCACTGTTTCCATGATTCCCCATCTATTTTCCATGAAGTAAAGAGACCAGATGTCATGATCTTCATTTTCTGAATGTTGAGTTTTAAGCCAGTTTTTCACTCTCCTCTTTCACCTTCATCAAGAGGCTCTTTAGTTCCTTTTCACATTCTGCATTATGGGTGGTATCATCTTCATATCTGAGGTTATTGATATTTCTCTCAGCCATCTTGATTCCAGCTTGAGGTTCATCTAGCCCGGCATTTCACATGATGTACTCTGCATATAAGTTAAATAAGCAGTGTGACAGTATACAGCCTTGACATGCTCCTTTCCCAATTTGGAACCAGTCCATTGTTCCATGTCTGGTTCGAACTATTGCTTCTTGACCTGCATACAGGTTTCTTAGGAGGCAGGAAAGGTGTTCTAAGATCCCTGTCTCTCTAAGAATTTCCCACAGTTTGTTATGATCCACAAAGTCAAAGGGTCAAAGGCTTTAGCATAATCAATGAAGCAGAAGTAGATGTTTTTCTGGAATTCTCTTGCTTTTTCTAAGATTCAGTGGATCTTGGCAATTTGATCTCTGGTTCTTCTGCCTTTTCTGAACCCAATTTGTACATCTGGAAGTTCTAAATTCATGTACTGTTGAAGACTAGCTTGAAGGATTTTGAGCAGTTTGAACATACTTTGGCATAGCCCTTCTTTGAGATTGGAATGAAAACTGAACTTTCCTGTCCTGTGGCCACTGCTGAGTTTTCCAAATTTGCTGGCATATTGATTATAGCATTTTAACAGCATCCTCTTTTAGGATTTGAAATAACTCAGATGGAATTCTGTAACTTCCACTAGCTTTGTTTGTAGTGATGCTTCCTAAGTCCCAATTGACTTCACACTCCAGGATGTCTGGCTCTTGGTGAGTGACCACACCATTGTCGTTATCTGGGGCATTACAACCTTTTTTGTATAGTTCTTCTGTGTATTCTTGCCACTTCATGTTAATCTCTTCCGCTTCTGTTACATCCTTACCATTTCTGTCCTTTATTGTGCCCATATGTGTATGAAATATTCCCTTGGTATCTCTAATTTTCTTGAAGTCTCTAGTCTTTCCCATTCTATTGTTTTCTTCTATTGTTTGCATTGTTCACTTACGAAGGCTTTCTCATCTCTCCTTGCTGTTTTTTGGAACTTTGCATTCAGTTGGGTATATCTTACCCTGTCTCCTTTGCCTTTCATTTCTCTTCTTTTCTCAGCTGTTTGTAAGGCTTCCTCAGACAACCATTCTGCCTTGTTGCATTTCTTTTTCATGGGGATGGTTTTGGTCACCACCTCCTGTACAGTGTTATGAACCTTCGTCCATAGTTCTTCAGGCACCCTATCAGATCTAATCTTCCAAGATGGCGGAGGAGAAGGATGTACGCTCATCTTCTCCTGTGAGAACACCAAAATCACAAGTAGCTGCTGAACAACCATTGACAGGAGAATGTTGGACACCCCCTCCAAAGGGTAACCTATGTCCAAGGACAAAGGAGAAGCCACAAGATTGTAGGAGGGGCACAATCATGTTAAAATCAAACCCCCTACCCGCCAGAGATTCTTGGAGGGCACAAACAAAGCCTTGTGTACACCAGGACCCATGGGAAAGGAGCAGTGATCCCACAAACACTGATCCAGACTTGCCTGTGAGTGTTTGGGAGTCCCAGGTGGAGGTATGGGTCAACAGTGGCCTGCTGCGGGGTCAGGGGCACTGGCAGCAGCAGTCCTGGGAGGTGGGGTGTGTTGGCATAAGTCCTCTTGGAGGAGGGTACCGCTAGCCCTACCACAGAGACTACATACTCCAGGACTAGGCCACCTCAGGCCAAACTACAGGGAGGGAGTGCAGCCCCACCCAGCAGCAGAAAATTGATTGAGGGCATGAGAAGGGGGCAACAGAGGGTGGATGGCATCATCAACTCAAAGGACATGAGTTTGAGCAAACTCTGGGAGATAGTGAAGGACAGGGAAGCCTGGAGTGCTGCAGTCCATGGGGTTACAAAGAGTTGGGCATGACTGAACAATTGAATAACAACAAAATAGCTTTGTGTTGTTGTCTGAAGTCTGGGAGGGTTATGCCTTCTGCTTTATTCTTTTCTCTCAGGATTGCTTTGCCCATTCTGAGGATGACTATCTTCAGTGTTATGTCCGGATTTATTTTTCTTTTTGTGTGTATAGTATAGATTTTTGGTTTACAGTTACCATGAGGTTTTTATCTAGCACTCTCTATGTATGTGTGTGCACACATGTGTGTGTGATTAACTTGCTGATATATTAATTTCAAGTGTGGTTTTAAAAACCCTACATTTGTACTCTCTTCCCCTCAAGATTACTGGCTTGAAATCATATGTTCCAGGTAATTGTCTTGTGTATCCCTTAACTGCTTGATGAAAGTGAAAGAGGAGAGTGAAAAAGTTGGCTTAAAGCTCAACATTCAGAAAACGAAGATCATGGCATCTGGTCCCATCACTTCATGGCAAATAGACGGGGAAACAGTGGAAACAGTGTCAGACTTTATTTTGGGGGGCTCCAAAATCACTGCAGATGGTGACTGCAGCCATGAAATTAAAAGACGCTTACTCCTTGGAAGAAAAGTTATGACCAACCTAGACAGCATGTTCAAAA
>SJYA01000910.1:2333171-2351721 GCA_006410615.1 Neotragus moschatus
GAGGGAGGAGGGAGAGGGAGGGGGAGGAGGCTTGGAGGAGGGGGAGAGGATGGAGAGGGGAGAACAGAGGGAGAAAGATGAGGAGGAGGAGGGAGGGGGAAGTTGGAGGGGGCGGATGGAGGGGGGAAGACGGAGGCGGAGAGGGGGAGGAGCAGGGGGAGAGAGGAGGCAGGCTGAGCGCCGGTCAGAGCTGTAAAAACACTGCAGCTGGGGTCTGGGGCTTTGCGGGGAGGAGCTGGCAGTCAGAAGGCAGAGCCAGGAGGGGGCAGCTGGCAGCCCTGCGGTGGGGGCAGGGAGACGCTGCAGAGCTGGCGTGGGGGAGGCCGGTGGAGGGGTCTGACCCCCACTGATTCCTGTCCAGCGCCGCCTTCACCCAACCCCCATCTCGCGCCCTCCTATACCCTCAGGCTGCCCCTTTCCAGTCACGGGGCATTAGAGATGGACAAGTCCCTGTGTGCCCTCTGGCTCCAAAGATTTCCTTTCAGGGCGGCCTCGACTCCCCCATTCCCGAGATGGGAAAAGTGAGGCTTTGAGGCTTGCTGACAGTTTCAGAGCCTTTCACCCTCTGTGACACCTCTCCCCGCCTCCTCTCATCTGCGTGGGAGGTTAGGCAAAGCCAAGCCAGGGCCAGGTCCGGGGTGAGTCGGGGTCCACCCCCCGCTCCCCACCTCCCCTCCCCGGCCGGCTCTCCCACTGCCCTGCTCTCTGGCCTCGGTCTTCCTGGTTGTAAAGCAGAGATGCCCGAGGAGGTTCATGCTGCCCAGGAAGGCAGCCCTTGTTAGGGAGGGTCCATCGACCCTCTCAGACCAAAGTATTGATCTGAAATTCTCTAAACACAGCAGAAGCAAGGCGGGGAGGAAGTGAGAGACCCAGGGAGCTGGAAGAGCTTAGGGAAGGGCATGGTGCAGATGGGTGACGGCCACCCAGGGACCCCTGGGGAGTCGGCGCCCCCAACCTGGGAAGGGCTTGGGGACGTATTAGTATCAGGTATCCTGCCCGCCCACCAGGGGCTCCTCCCCAGCTCAGCAGCCCTGGGCTAGCATCGGGCCCATCACTCGTCTGCTCGCCTGGCCCTGGGGACCCGCCTGCCTCCTGTTTACAGACCCCCCCCTCAGTCAGAGTCACAGCCGCCCGTGGAGTGGGGGAGGGATGACAGATGGCGGAGGTGCCATTTTAACCAGAGTCTGCAGCAGTGGGGGAAGGGGAGGAGGGACCCTCGGGCTGGTGGGGGCTGGGACCTTGTGTTGCTGCCACCTCCCGGGGGCTGGGTCTCCGTTCCTCTCCCCCAGCACCTCTCCCAAGCCCGGGGCATGCAGGCCTCAGGGGGCACTGACCCAACAACCATGTCACTTGGGCCACCCAGACTCCCATGGACTCGGCAGGTGCCCCATGGGTAGGCTGGGTTGGGAGGGCCCCCTGGGAGGCAGTCTCTCGAGGCTCCATGGCAAGGAGAGTCCCACAAGCCCCCAGCTCACAGCAAGGACTCCACCACTGGCCAGGAAATGCCAGGCGTTGGCCGGAGCAGTAGCAGGAGGAATCATGGCCCCAGAGCCCAACCTTTATTTAGCTCCAGGCTTTAGCTGAAAGCTTGAAGGCATGGATCTTGGAAGGGGGCTGCATTCTTATCTCAGCTCTTCACTGAGGCCTGTTCAGAACCTCTTTGGACCCCAGCATCTCTAGCAGTGACGGATCCTGGTCCCACCCCACCCCCCTCACTGGAGGTGAACCAGCCAGTGATGGGGAAGTGAAGTGAAGTGAAGTCAATCAGTCGCCTCCGACTCTTTGCAACCCCACAGACTGTAGCCTGCCAGGCTCCTCCGTCCATGGGATTTTCCAGGCAAGGGTACTGGACTGGGTTGCCATTCCCTTCTCCAGGGGATCTTCCTGACCCAGGGATCGAACCCGGGTCTCCCACATTGCAGACAGACACTTTACCATCTGAGCCACCAGGGAAGCCCTGTGATGGGGAAGCGGATGGCAAAGCACACTGGTACCTCCGCGGTCCACCTTTCCTCGGTGAGGAAAGCAAGACTCAGAGAGGTGAGGTCACTTGCCCAGGGTCACCCAGCTGATACGGGAAGTGCCAGGCTCTGGGCTGTCAGATGGAGGTATGTGTGAAGCCACAGCATGACCGCACAGAATGGTCATTCAGGCTAGTTGCTGTGGCTACGAGCCTGCCTGTACCTGGGGTTCTCGACTCCCTGGAACACCCATGTGTGCAGCCGGTCCTTCGCACGTGGGATGCTCATTCAACAGCAAGCCTGTGGGCCATCATTTGGTTCCCGTGGAGATAATAGCAAGGGCGGCGGTGCCTCTCTGAGCGCAGCCCTGGGCTCCACGCTGGGCAAAGCGCCCACATGTGTTTTCTTTTTCTGATGTGAAGCTCAGAGGCACCCTCCCCGGGTGGCCGCTGCTCTCCCTGTTTTCAGGTGGGGAAAGTGAGGCTCAGAGAAGTGTGATGACTTGCCTCAGGTCCCCACCGCACTGAGTGCCAGAGCTGAGATTGGAATCCACTTCTTGATCTCAGAGATGACCTCATAACCCCGGCCCGTATCTGCCAGGCTCAACCAGACTCAGGGGTGTGGGAGCTGCCCACACTGGACTTGGCTGTGAACCAGAATTCCCCTGACCTCATTAGGAAATGTTGATGGAAACTGCACAGAAGGTCCCCTGTGGGCACCGGAAAGAGGAAGCTCATCACGGGACGGGCACATGACAGGGTGAGACTGCTCAGTAGGGCAGAGAGGCTGTGGTGCCATGGGGTACTCACAGCCCAGGGGTCTTTTCTCATCCCTGGGTAGTGGCGGTGGGGTAGGGTGGGGGGGGGCGCAGGAACCATTGCCCCTTTAGGCAGATAAGGAAGCTGATGTCCAAAAAGGTCAGATGATGACTACAAGCCCCAGTGATTCTCATCAGGGTGAGAATCAGGGCAAAGGCAAGATTCCCGACCCCCAACCAGTTACCACTTCTGCCTCTGTCCACCCCTCACCCCTCCTCCGTCCTCCTCTCTCCGTCTTCCCATCCGTGCCCTCATCTGGGGATCTCTCCACCCAGCTACCCATCCGTCCACTCACCCACCCACCCACTCATCCATCCACCCACCCATCCATCCATGAACCCCCTACTCATCCATCCATCTGCCCATCCATCCATCCGCCCATCCATCCATGAACCCATTCACTTGTCCATCTTCCCAACCACACCTCCATCCACCACTCACCCACCGGCCCATCTTCCATCTAGCCGTCCGTCCACTCACCCATGCACCCACTCATCCATCCACCGGCCCATCCATCTGTGAACCCCCCACTCATCCATCCACCCGCCCATCCATCCATGAACCCATTCACTTGTCCATCTTCCCGACCTCACCTCCTAGGTGGTGAGTGGGTGGCCGGGTAGAAGGTAGATCGGCAGGCAGGTGAGTGGGTACGTGGGTGAGTAGGTAGGTGGCCGGGTAGGTAGACACTTGGGGGGTGAGTAGGTAGGTGGGCGGGTAGGTAGGTACTTGGGTAAGTGAACAGGTAGAAGGGCTGGTCACCTCCATCCACCACTCATCCACCCATCTTCATCTAGCCATCCTGTCCACTCACCTACACACTCCTGCATAAACCCATTCACCATCCATCTTCCATTTGTGCCTCCACTGCTTTACCCATCCACCCACCCACTCGTCTGTCCATCATCCGTCCATCCTCCCACACATTCACCCATCCATCCGCCCACTCATCTCCCCATCTCTTCATTTACCAACTCATCCGGCCATCTAGCCGTCACCTATCCAGCCGCCACCCTCCCATGCAGCCATCTATCCATCTGGCACTCACTCCCCTTTCGTTCATCTATTCACTGTACTTTGCTGTTGTTCAGTCGCTCAGTCGCTTCATTCTATAGCTATTCTGAGTCCGGTTCCTTCACCTTTCAGTTTTTAAATATACTCTTACGTGCGCTGGACAAGGAAATGGCAACCCATTCCCGTATTCTTGCCTGGAGAATTCCATGGACGAGGAGCCTGGTGGGCCGCTGTCCATGGGGTCACAGAGAGTCGGACTCCAGTGACTAACGCTATGTGGCTGAGTGCCGATGTCATCCTCTCTGTGGAAGTACCAACTTCCCATGTCCCAGTTCAGCATAGCAGTTCCAACCGGTCCCCATCAAGACCGCAGCTGTGTTCCTTCCCTTCTTGCCTCCACTTGGGTGGGATCTGGCCTGGAAGTCCTTTCCTCTTCTGGGTCACTTCACCTCCCCATCTGGGTATTTCAGTCCGAAGTGAGAGACCTCAGAAATGTGGAAGATGACTGAGCCCCCAGCATGGAGGTCACTTCTGTAGCCTTTGTTGTTGCTGAGTCGCTGAGTTGTGTCTGACTCTTTTGTGATGCCACGGACTGCAGCCCACCAGGCTCCTCTGTCCATGGGATTTCCCAGACAAGAATACTGGAGCAGGTTGCCATTTTTTTCTCCAGGGGATCTACCCGACCCAGGGATCAAACTCGAGTCTTCTGCATTGCTAGGCAGATTCTTTACTGCTGAGCCTTGCCACTCTGCAAAGCACATGGATCATCAGGGCACTGGGGACTGTGCCAAGGGCATCAGTGTTGGCCAGGGGATGGGCCAAGACCCACCAGTCCGGGGACCACGGATCAGAAGGATGATCTGGACCTGACCACGGGCAACTTCTGCACCTGCTTCCAACCTGCTGTGTGACAAATGGCAACTGAAAACACAATAGTCATCCCCGTTCTGAGGACCGGAGCAAGACGTGGCATTTCGGGAAAAGGCAACAGCCTTTCGGCAATGCAATGGGGAGGTTTTAGAAGGGTTTAGCAGGGCATAGCCTTTGAGATGCACGTTCTCTTATTGCTAAAATCTCCCAGAAAGGTCCCCTGATTCTGCTCAGGCCAGCCAACTAGGTATGAGCATTCATTCTGCACTGGCTGTGTACCAGGACTGGTGCTAGGGCGGGGGGCTTCCCTAGTTGCTCAGCTGGTAATGAATCCGTCTGCAGTGCAGGAGACCCTAGTTCGAGTCCTGGATTGGGAAGATCCCCTGCAGGAAGGCATGACAGCCCACTCCAGTATTCTTGCCTGGAGAATCCCCATGGACAGAGGAGCCTGGCGGGCTACAGTCTACGGGGTCGCAAAGAGTCGGACATGACTGAGTGACTAAGCCCAGCACAGGACCTGTTTAAGACTCTAGAAATCAATGACAAGTATTTTCTGCCCGTCAGAAATTTGCTGGCCCTCGTCTTGGGACAGAAACCACAGTCATATTGCATGGGTGGTGGTTCAGGAACCAACTCAGTCCTGGGGGCTCTGAGCCGGGGTGTCAACTGGGCCTGGACTGGACTGGCGAGGAGGGGGTCCCAGAGCAGGGACACACTCAGGATCTGAAAGGACAAGGCTGATTGGAAAAGGGCTTTCGGGACAGAAGGGATGGCAGGATAGCCCCTGCAGAGCCACAGGGGCAGGGGAGGGGCAGAAAGGGGGAAGAGAGGACAAGTGAGTCCCTACTGTGTGCAGTAGTCGGGGGGGGGGGGAGGGGGGGCACACCGTACCCAGCATCCCCTTCTCACTATCTCATGGGTCTTCCCAACAACTCTACTTGGCCGTCATTCCATCCTCTTGCACATTTCATTGATGATAAAGCCAGGCTCCGAGAGGGCCAGCAACCTTCCCAGAGTCACACAGCTTCCGCACACTGGATCTGCCAGTCTGACCTCAATGTCTGGAGCCTCTGCCCATTGCCCCTTCCCTTGGACATCTTGCCCTCAAGGTGGAAGCGTGATAGAAAGCGCCCCCGTCAGCACTGGCTCTCTGGGGCAGCCTAGGACGCTCGCACACTCATTCAGTTTAGCAAATATTTAGATTATCCCCTTCTGCTCGAGGTCAGGCCCCACACTGGCCTTGGGGGTAGGGCTGTGACAACATTGTGGCCCCTCCCTGCCCTCCTGGGGCTCCCTGGTAGGGGGAGGCGTTGGGGATAGAGCACAACTCCAGGCAAAGCCCTGCTTCATCCAGACTTAAAAATAAACCCAGGTTCTGCCCAGACCCAAAGAGTGGGGGGCCACAGGCCCCCAGAGCCACGGCTCTGGAAGGCGGCAGGCAAAGCTGTCAGCTCAGAGCAGGCTCCTCTCATCAGCATGGGGCCCCAGCCTCCCTGCTTAAAGATCGCCTCGGGCGCTCTCTTAAAGATGCTAACGTCGCAGCTGACATTTGGGAGATCCTGGCAGGCGATCAAACCCAAGCTGAAAAATCGGAGCTGCCGGGCGGGGGCGGGCACCAGGCAGCAGGGCTGGTTGGGGCCGAGGGCAACGGGGCTCAGGCGGCCGCTGCTGGCTAAGGCTGTGCTTTCCTACTGGCCCAGTGCGGGTGGGGATTGGACTGTCTGCTGGAAAGACCCAGCAGAGGAGGAGAGGGAACGCAGAAGGCAGGGAAAGAAGTGAGAGGAGAATGGCTATGGAGAGACTGAAATCTCTTAGTTCGTCCCCCAACTCAGGGCATCGTCTGTCAATAATCAGACCAGCTGGGGGAAGAAAATCCACCAGATGAAGAGTTAAAAAAAAGAGAGATAAGAAGGAGGAAGATTCCAGGTGCCAGTTACACCTCTGACTTTGGTGCTCAGAAATGGGCAATGGCACCCACTCCAGCACTCTCACCCGGAGAGTCCCAGGGGCGGGGGAGCCTGGTGGGCTGCCGCCCATGGGGTCGCAGAGGGCAATGGCACCCCACTCCAGCACTCTTGCCTGGAGAGTCCCAGGGGCGGGGGAGCCTGGTGGGCTGCCGCCCATGGGGTCGCACAGAGTCGGACACGACTGAGGGACTTCACTTTCACTTTCACGCATTGGAGAGGGAAATGGCACCCCTCTCCAGCACTCTCGCCCGGAGAGTCCCAGGGGCGGGGGAGCCTGGTGGGCTGCAGTCCATGGGGTCACACAGAGTCAGACACAACTGAGGGACTTCACTCTTACTTTCACACATTGGAGAGGGAAATGGCACCCACTTCAGTGTTCTTGCCCGGAGAATCCCAGGGGCGGAGGAGCCTGGTGGGCTGCCGTCTATGGGGTTGCACAGAGTCAGACAAGACTGAAGCGACTTAGCAGCAGCAGATGTGGGGAGCAGAGCACTCTGGGGAGCTGAGAGGTCAGAGGGCGGAGGTCAGAGAGAGAATTCCCACTCCACGGCTGCCTTGGACACACTGGNAGCCTGGTGGGCTGCCGTCTATGGGGTTGCACAGAGTCAGACAAGACTGAAGCGACTTAGCAGCAGCAGATGTGGGGAGCAGAGCACTCTGGGGAGCTGAGAGGTCAGAGGGCGGAGGTCAGAGAGAGAATTCCCACTCCACGGCTGCCTTGGACACACTGGGCCTCCAGAAACTTCCAGAGGCCTGAGCCTGCCTTGTCTCCTTTCCCTTTCTTTGTATCTCCTTTCCAGCCACCCACCACTGTCCATCCACCTCCACCCTCTCACCCACCTACCTATTCACCCATCCCACCTACTCTCTCTGGCTCACCAGTTCACCGCTGTTCATCTTCCCAGCCATGCGTCTACCTCGTTTGCCAATCACCTCCTTCGTTCATCCGTCCACTAGTTCATCCCCTCAGCCAGCCATTGTCCATGCGTTCACCCATCTCCAGCCATTCATCCATCTTCACTCATTCGTTCATCCGCTCCACCCAAATGTCCATCATTCCCTATGCACCTACCCAGAGGCCATTTCTTCAGCACAAGAGAGGCACAGCCGCCCCGCATTAGAGGATCCGGGAAAGACTTCCGAAGCTGAGACTGAAGAATGGGTAGATGCGGTCCAGGCGAAATGCAGGAGGGGCCGTGTTTCCCAGCGAGATGGGAGATGAGAGACAGGGGTCTCTTAGGGAACATTAAGTTGTGTTCTGGCCTCTGCTTAAGAGACAGTAGTTTACCAGAGAGCCCGGGAGAGGCGAGCTCTGAGTCTGGAATGGTCGGGGAAGCTAGGCACACCGGCTCTTGGGAGGGGAAGTGAAAGATCTGGAAGGCCAGGTTGTGGTTCTGCAGCTGTTTACCACCGACTCCTTCAAATAGGCCCATCAGTTCCTGCAGCCCTTCCCCCACCTCTCCATCCTCCCAGATCCCATGGTTAGATCGAGACAGCCCCACCCTTACAGGCTTTTTTTTTTTTTAATATCAGTGAATTCTGGCTTCTCAGGGTCAGAGCCATGCCTTATCCA
Source organism: Neotragus moschatus (assembly GCA_006410615.1). Lineage (NCBI taxonomy): Eukaryota > Metazoa > Chordata > Mammalia > Artiodactyla > Bovidae > Neotragus > Neotragus moschatus. The sequence continues at coordinate 2,341,375 of SJYA01000910.1, forward strand.
TCTTGGTGTCCTGTCCCATGGTACTTGGCCAAACAATGTATATCCTGCCCCCCCTAATCCTCCCCTTGTTCCTGGAGGACACCCCCTCCATACACCCAGTCCCTCTGCCCCCAAACCTGGGCTCCACCCTCATTCCCTTCCTCTCTCCCCAGTGCCACCCCCTTGTTCGTTGATCCCCCAGACCTGTCATTTCACCTCTGACGTACCTTGAATCTTCTTTCCACCTGCTCAGCCACCAACCTGGATCACAGCAGTCTCCTCGCTGCCCTCCTTGCCTTCAGGCTCGCTGTCCATCAGGCCACATGCCGGGTGCCATGAGAGAGCTCTTTCTACATTAGAGTGTGACCGTTCGATTCTCCCACTTAAACCTTTCATGGATATCCTTGTCCTCTGGATAAAGTCTTAAATCGCTGTCACTGCCAAGAGGACCCTTCCCTAGCTGGCCAGAGCTGCCTTCTCTGGGCTCCAGGTTCCTCCCTCTAAGATACGAAATCCGTCAAGTTCATTGCAATTCATCTTGGGTCTCCATAACTATGATCCTGGCTCCAGCCCCTGGACGTCTTGGCCCAAAGCCTAGAAACATCCTGAGTCGTCAGCTCCCTGCTCATCCCCACTCTTGTCTCCACTTAGACCCCTCATTCTGTCTCACAGAGCCAGGGAACCATCCCGTGTCCTCCATCCCACCACCACCACCTGGTTGGCCCTCAAGTAAAAGAAAAGATCGCTAAAAGCTGCAAGAATACTCCCAGACCCTCCTTCCCCATGTCTGGCCATTTCCATTTGTTGTTTGTGCTTTAAACCAAAGCCAACTGCTTGGCCTCTTCTGTGCCTACAAAACACTTTTTAAAAAAACTGATTTTATGGCTACAGAAAATTTCCTTCCTGTCTTCGCATTCACAGGAAAGAGAAAGCCCTGGCCCTGACTCAGAATTGGATTCTAGCTGGAGGCGTCCTTTCCGCGGCTGGCTCCAGGGAAAGGGTTTATCTGTTTGTTCCTTGACCTTGAGCGGGAGCTGAGGCAGCCAGAGAGAGAAGAGACAGGAGCTGGGAGGAGAAGAGGAGAAAAGCTGGAACTGTGGCCCAGGGACCCTGCGCTCAGCCCCGAGCGACCAGCCAGGTGAAATTAGGAGAAAGGAAGCAGACAGGCCATGCTGCAGACACCGCCGACCACAGGGATCCTGAGGAATGGCTGCCTCTTGGGCTCCTGGTCCTCTGAGGTCCCCGGGGGCCCCCATCCCTCATCCCCTTGGAAACGAAACAAGCTAGAGATCTGGAAGAAGTAAACCACCCAAACAGATCAACTTTGCCATCCACATGGGGGCCAAATGTGGCTGTTACAGATCCAGTGCTAAGTGGTGGCCATCAGCCCAGGCAGCCGTGCCGTGCCCTCCGTGAGCCTGCAGGCTGAGGACGTGGCACCTATGGGGGGTGGGGGTGGGGGCAAGAGGGAATGAAATAGAGCAAATCTCCCTTCTCAGAAAGGGTCTCCTTCCTGACACACGACTGAAGTTTAACCCAAAGGTGTTGAGCATCTCCTATTTACCTAGATCTTTGCGCTCAAGGATCTGACCATCTTTTCCTGAATTAAGCTGGGGGCACGTTTCAAGCAGAGACCGTTTATTTTCTCCCAAATAACTTCATTCTTACTACAAAAGTAAGACAGGCTTGTTACAGATATTATAGAGAATTCAGATAAGCTCAGTGAAGATATTAATAACAAGACTGCTTTTAATCCTGTGACAACGATGGCCACTTTTGAGCTTTGGAGGGCTCACGTCCCCTCCTGNCCCAAATAACTTCATTCTTACTACAAAAGTAAGACAGGCTTGTTACAGATATTATAGAGAATTCAGATAAGCTCAGTGAAGATATTAATAACAAGACTGCTTTTAATCCTGTGACAACGATGGCCACTTTTGAGCTTTGGAGGGCTCACGTCCCCTCCTGGTCCTCCGCACCCAGCATTCTCTCTTGGAATCTTGCACGCAACGGACATGTAAGAAGGACCTTTTGTCTGACCCTTTACCTGTTCATTCATTACTCATTAATTCCAAAAGTGATCATTGAGACCCCAGTAGGTCACAGTGTGGTGGTTTAAACTCTTTGGGGTGGAAAGAGATGTTTAGACACTGAAGCTCATGTCTGTGATGCGTGTTGTTGCCGAGTTGCTGCAGTCGTGTCCGACTCTTTGTGACCTTATGTAGCCTGCCAGGCTCCTCTGTCTGTGGGATTCTCCAGGCTAGTGTCAGTATAACCTGAATAAAAGCTGAGGTTCCACGTGGCTCAGTCTTGGCACTGAGTGACTTTATAGTCCAGCCAGTCAACAATATTTAAGTGAGTTTTCTGAATTCACTTTTCCCACAAAGAACTTCAAAGGGATCAAAGTCACAACCCTCCGCAGAACAGCCTTTTTCTTTTAAATTGATTTATTTTTAATTGGAGATGACTGCTTTACAATATTGCGTTGGTTTCTGCCATATATCAACATGAATCAGCCATAGGTATGTGTATGTCCTTTTCTTTAAAAAAAAAAAAATTTTTTTGGCTGAACCACGCAGCATGTGGGATCCCAACCAGGGATTGAACCTGCAACCCCTGTCTTGGAAGTGCAGAGTCTTAAATGGACTGGACCATGAGGGGAGCCCCTTAGCAGCCAGTTTGCTCTTACCCTAGTTTTCTTTGCTAGTGGCTCAGAGGGTAAAGCGCCTGCCTGCAAGGTGGGAGACCTGGGTTCAATCCCTGGGTCAGGAAGATTCCCTGGAGAAGGAAATGGCAACCCAGTTCGGTACTCTTGCCTGGAAAATCTTATAGACGGAGAAGCCTGGTGCAGGCTACAGTCCATGGGGTCGTAAAGAGTCAGACACGACTGAGTGACTTCATTTTCTTTTCTTTCTTTCTAGTTTTCTTGGTAGACCCTCTAGGATTTTGCACAAACTCCTGACCAGTTCTGACACCAAGCTAGGGGCCTTTAAGTCGCTCTGTGTTCCTTCCCTTCTTTCTCAGATTCTTATTGTGATCTATGCTCAATGGCCAAACCCTTCTCCATCCTCCTGCAGACAGAGTAAGTGGTCAAGAGCCCAAGTTCAGATCCAGGTCCCGGGCCCTGTGACTCATCAGCTGTGTGGTCTTTGGTAAGCCACTTGATCCTGTGTAACCCAAAGTGTGGTCCACAGACTGGTGCTGGGACACGTGTTGACACAACAGGGAAGCATAGAGGCCCGTAATAATTTAGAAGTGTTCAGAGCAGTTTGGCACCACCTACATCCAATCGTGATGGTGTAGGTGACAAAAGCATCATTCCCCAGAGCTTGGACATTTTTTCCCCTAAGTTCCTTCACCGCGGATAGGTTGAGAAGCACAGACTTAACCTATTCCGTGCCTCAGTTTCCTCATCAGTAAAACGGGAATAAGGATGACCCATAACCTCATCGGGTCTCTGGGAGGAGTAAATAAAGTTAATTTATGGGAGGCACTGAGAATGGTGGCTGGGCACTGAAAACTCTCTTGATTTTTAAGGAAAAAAATTTTTAATTTTTTAAATTAAAATTATTTATTTATTTTATTTTTGCCTGGGTCTTTGTTGCTTTGCACAGATTTCTCCAGTGGCAGCAAGCCAGGGCCACTTTTCATTGCTGCGCTCGGGCTTCTCACTGGTGGCTTCTCTTGTTGAGCACAGACTCCGAGCATGCCGGCTTCAGCAGTTTCAGCACTTGGGCTCAGTGGTTGCAGCTCAGCCCACAGAGCACACAGGCTTCAGTGACTGCGGCTCACGGGCTTGGTTGCTCCTGCGTTAGCAGGCAGATTCTTTACCACTGAGCCACCTGGGGAAGTCCTGTCAAGACCTAGGGTTTTTTCCCGCCTCTCTCCCTGAATCCGGGATGGCCCCAGGGCCAGCTTTGAAAAGCAGAATGCAGCCAGTGTGATGCTGTGGGGCATCTGAGATCTGAGGCCTCTACATCCACCCTTCCTGGAGAGCTCCTTCTCGGAAGCCAGCTGCCATGTGAAAAGCCGCCATAGTGTGAGGAAGCCCAGGACAGGGGGAGGGCGAGAGAGAGAGAGGCCAGTGGCGGAGCACTGAGGAGCCTGACCTATGGAGTAAGACTTCTCCAACCTTCCAGCCCAGCTGCCCGCTAAATGCAACTGAGTAAACACCGCCACCCACACCCTCACAGTTCTCTTGCTACAGGTAGTTTTCTGGTCTCACACATCGTTACATCGTTGTCAACTGAATTGTGTCTCCCCAAAATTTGTATGTTGAAATCCCACTGTTGTTGTCATTGTTCAACTTACAAGTCGTGTTCGACTCTTTGTGACCCCGTGGTCTGCAGCGTGCCAGGCCTCTCTGTCCTTCACCGTCTCCCGGAATTTGCCGGAGTTCAGGTCCATCGAATCAGTGATGCCATCCAACCATTTCAGCTTCTGTCTCCCTTTTCTCCTTCTGCCTTTGGTCTTTCCCAGCATCAGGGTCTTTTCCAAGTCCTACCTATCAGTATCTCAGAATGTGACTGTGTTTAGAGATGTCTTAGAAGAGGTAATCAACTTTTTGTGGATCTGTTTATTTGTTTGTTTATTTTTGGCCAAGTCACACAACTTGCCGCAGCTTCTTGACCGGGGATTGAACCTGGGCAGTGAAAGCACAGAGTCCTAACCACTGGACTGCCAGGGACATCCTAAGAGGTAACTAAGTTACAATGAGGTCATTGAGGTGGGTCCTAACCCACTAGTGTCCTTATAAGAAGAGAGACGCACACAAAGACACCAGACTCGTGTGTACACACAGAGACGAGACCACGTGAGGGCACAATGAGAAGACAGCCATCTACAAGCCAAGGAGAGAGGCCTCAGAAGAAGCCAGGCCTGCTGACACCTTGATCTTGGGCTTCCAGCCTCCGGAACTGGGAGAAAGTACATTTCTGCTGTTTGCGGGGTTGGACATGTGCCTTTTTCCACTGGGGAAGAGGTGTTTATGCCCCAGCTCAGCCTCCCACGGGGACTGCCTTATCATGACGGCATCTCTGCTTCCTCCCATGGGCTCCAGGCCTCTGGGCACTGGGCTCCAGGCCTCTGGGCACCGGGCTCCAGGCCTCCGGGCACTGGGCTCCTGGAACTCTTGCTTCCTTTCTCATTCATTCAGTAGAGATGAGAAATAGTTGCATTTTTTCAACCCTGCACATCCATCATTTCTGGATTTTCCCTTTCTTTCCTGCTTGCAAGCAGACTAATTCCTTTTGGAGGGCGTCTCTTCTCTACAGTGCGTGTGTAAGGCACTGTATGAGTTTGCTAGAACTACTGTAACAAAGTACAGCGGAAGTTCTCTTTCTCACAGTCTGGAGGCTGGCTCTCATAGTCAAGGTGTCAGTGGGCTGGTTCCTTCTGAAGGCCAGAAAGGAAGGGTCTGTTCCAGACCTCCCTCCTTGGCATGTAGAGGGCCATATTCTCCCTGTCTCCATGTCATCTTTCCTCTGTAGGTGTTTGTGGGCAAGTTTCTTCTTTTTAGAAGGACACCAGTCATGTTAGGTTAGGACCTACCCTGATGACTTCACTTTCTCTTAATCACCTCTTTAAGGACCCTGTATGGGTCGGGAAGATCCCCTGGAGAAGGGAATGGCTACCCACTCCAGTATTCTTGCCTGGAGAATCCCATGGACAGAGGAGCCTGGTGGGCTACAGTCCATGGAGTCTCAAGAGTTGGATACGACTGAATGACTAACACACGTGCAAATACAGTCATATTTTGAGGTCCTGGGCATTAGGGCTTCAACATGTGAACTGGGGGTCTTGATTCAACCCATGACACGTAGTGAAAAGCAACCAGGATATTCTAGACATTTCTCTTTCTCAAAGCCTTCAACTAAAACCACAAGTGCTGTATAGTATCAGCTTTGTAAAGCTGTTATAGGCAAGAAGGCTCCTAAATGTTTCCCACTGAATAACGTGTGCTAAGTCCCTTCAGTGGTGTCCTACTCTTTGTGACCCTATGGACCATAGTCCGTCAGGCTCCACTGTCCATGGGATTCTCCAGGCAAGGATACTAGAGTGGGTTGCCATGCCCTCCTCTAGGGGATTTTCCCAACACAGGGGTTGAATCTCTGTCTCTTAGGTCTCCTGTATTGGCAGGTGAGTTCTTTACCACTAGCGCCACGTGGGAAGCCCCCCTGTATAACATGGGTAGCCATGTTTCCCACCTCCAATAACTGACTCCTTGTCACCTGTTACCTACTCCAGGGCGAGGGCTACAACTTTTCGTGGTCGCCAGTACTTCTAGGGACCAGTTTCTGTATTGTCAGATTTTGCTAGGTTATGCTACGTAACAAATATCCCTTAAATATCAGTAGATTACCCATGGGAAAGGTTTATTTTCATTCAGGTGTAATGTTGGCCACAGTTTGCTTGCCCCTCTGCGTCACATGCCATCTTTTAAAAAGATTTATTTTGTTCTGCCCTGGAGCCATTTATTTAGTTGTGGCGTGGGGGAGCTTTAGTTGCGGCATGTAGGATCTATTTCCCTGACCAGGGATCAGATCCGGGCCCCTTGCATTGGGAATGCAGAGTCTCAGCCACTGGGCCCCCAGGGCAGTCCCACACATGCCTGGTGTGGGTTGCGTGTTATATGTTGTATGTGTGGTGTGTGCTGCATGTATGCATATGGCATGTGCTGTGTGTGGCTTCAGAGCAATTCACATGACCAAGTCTGCTGTCAGTGAGTGTGTGTGTGAAAGTTGCCCTGCCCATAGGAAGGCACCACAGGTCGCTGACTGGGGCGGGGAGGTGTCACCTTCTCAGGGCCCAGAATCACTGGAAGCAGGGCACCACCTGCCGCAAGACTTACCCCTGGTTAAGATTTGCCAGACGTGGGGCCGGGGCCAGCAACTCGCATCCTGAGCTCGCCGATTCACCACCACTTGTTGTTATGCAGTCACTGAGTCGTGTCTGAGTCTTTGTGGCCCCATGGACTGCAGCATGCCAGGCTTCCCTGCCCTTCACCATCTCCCTGAGCTTGCTCTAACTCACATCCATTGCATCGGTGATGCCATCCAACCATGTCCTCCTCTGTTACCCCCTTCTCCTCTTGCCTTCCATCTTTCCCAGCATCAGGGTCTTTTCCAACGAGTCAGCTCTTCACATCAGGTGGACAAAGTATTGGAGCTTCAGCATCTTGGCCCTATTTTATAGATAAGAAAGCTGAGGACTTGAGAGAGGAAGAGACCCCCTCGCTATCTAGATACACACGGTCTATGAGCATACCTTGAAGAACCCCCAAGGGTCCACGCGCATATGGGGGCTTATTCCCATCACACCCCGTCTTGGCAGCCACGGTGAGAAATTGCTTGGTGAGAGGGGCTGGTTCAGGATGAGGCATGAACACGAGTGTTAGCCGTGACAGCGTTCTGTTGGCACAGGGTGCTGTGAGCCAGCTGTGCCCTCTGCCAAGGTGTCAGAGAGCCCTTTCCTCGGGGAGCCTACACCTCACCGTTCAGCTCCTCTCCACCTGGCTCAGCCTGCTCTTCAGATCTAGGAGTTCCCACCAGAGCCATGCAGGGTTGGGGGGATAGGGGCAAATGGTTTATGTCAGTAAACACAATGGGGAAGAGCGGGGGCCCCCCACTTGTGAAGAGTGAAGTGAAGAATCTCACTTCGTGCCAGGACCCCGTGTGGTATGTGGGTCTGTGCTGATGGCCCGCTTGGCCACAAGCTCCTGCTCTCAGTGCCTCTGGGGGGAGGGGGGTGAGCATTTTCTGATCCATCCACTTCGCTGTTGTTGTCGTTTTGCTTGTTTGTTTGCTTGCTTATTTCGTGGGAGCAAAGGAGGGGCTTAAGCAATCTTAGGACTTCATTGTTTTTATCCTTTTTTTCCCACATGGGGAAACTGAGGCCCAGAGAGGTGAAAGCAACTTCCCACGGCCTTGCTAACCCAAACCCCACTGAACGTGAGGCCCACGCGGATCTGCGTTCCAGGAGGTTGTTGGGGGGGCGCTGGTAGGGGAAGTGGTTAAGGAATGGGGTGTCTTCTGCTCCCCAGGGTTGTCCTCAGGCCTTCCCCGGCCCCCCAGTCAATCGGCTTGTCCATCAGCCACAAGGGAGATGTAGGTGTAGCAGTGATTCCGGGGGAAACGGGCAGAGTCCAGGCTCCTGAAATAATGGAGAGAGTGCCTGGTTGGGGCAGAGGACACAAAAGATGCTGTGAGGATCTGACATACATGAGACACACATGTACACACACCACACACCATAGCCATACATGCAGCACACACCACACATGCTGCATGCACACCCCTTCACACACACTGTATATAACACGCAGCCCACACGCTCCATACTGAACACACATACCACAGACAACACACCATGCCTCACACACACACACACACACACACACACACACATACCACACACACACACACCATGCCTCATACACACACACCACACACACACACACCACACACACACACACACCATGCCTCACACACACACACCATGCCTCATACACACACACACACACACACACAACATGGCTCATACACACACACCACACACACACACATACACATACCCCCCACACACACACACCACACACACACCACACACACACACACACCATGCCTCACACACACACACACCACACACACACACCACACACACCACACACACACACACACACCATGCCTCATACACAAACACCACACACACACACATACACACACACCACACACACACACCACACACCACACACACACACACACACAACACACACACACACACCACACACACACACACACACACACACACCACACATACACACACACCACACACACACACACACATACCACACACACACACCACACACACACACACACACACACACACACACCATGCATAATACCTAACACCCTTTGAGTGGACCCCCTCACCCAGTCCCCACAATCACTCTGTGAAGTAGGTGCTGTCAATACCCCCATTTTAATGACTGGGAAACTGAGGCTCGAGGATTTGGAGCTCAGAACGGATGGGAAGTGTCATGGAACACAGGTCAGCCTGTCTCCAGAAGCCACACTCAACGTTCCCTCCGATGCACAAACAACAAAATCAAGAACCAAGACACCACTTCCCTGCAGACAGAGCCCCTCCCGGCTGACTTAGGTACCATCTGGGGCCACGAGGTCCCCCTCTGGGACATGGAGGCATTTTGGAGGGGAGAGGGAGGCCGGGACTGGATGCCAGCAGGAGGAGAGAGCCCCATCCACCTGAAAGACACGGACCACTCCACCTCCTCAGGGGAGGACGCAGGGAGGAACCTGACCCAGACCACCCAGACTGCGTCCGACAGGAGGCTTCCACATCCCAGAGCCCCCAGGCAGCGGGGTGAGGGGCTTCCTTCCCCTGCCTCCATGAGGACTGGGGCCCTGGGCCCTGTTTTCCCCACCCAGCCCTGGTCCTAGCACGGCCCCACCAGCCAGTCCCTATGGAAGGGGAGGGGGAGCCTGCGTCCCTCAGCCTCCCTGGTCCTCCCTGTGCACACTCAGGACAGCACCCCTCCGACGCCAGCAATACTGCCTACTGGGGAAGGCCAGCCTGTTCTCTGCAGCCCTGAAAGGGCAAGACTGGACACAACCTCTGTGCCCATCCTTCGGGGAGTGGACCTCCCCTGCAGGAGCATGCGCACAAGAGAACACTCTGCAGCCACGAGACAGAGCGGGGTCACCACACATATGAACCTGGAAGAGACAGTCGCTCAGGCATGTCTGACCATTTGTGACCCCATGGACTGTAGCCTGCCAGGCTCCTCTGTCCCTGGGATTCTCCAGGCAAGAATACTAGTCAGTTGCCATTTCTCTTCGCCAGAGGACCTTCCCAACCCAGGGATCGAACTAGAGTCTCCTGCTTGGCAGGCGGATTCTTTACCATCTGAGCCACCAGGGAAGCCCATAGACCTGGAAAGGAGATCGTCATGTGTAAAGGGAAATAAAGCGCTAAACAGGATGCATAGCACTGCTTGGCTTTTACCAAAAGTATTGATATGTGCTTCCATTGACAGAAAAACCTGGAAGTCTTCGTGGTCAATGCTGGATGCTAGGTATCTGGGGAGCTGAACTGTGAGGGAGAGGGAGGGAGATGACTTTACTATTTTCTTTACACCTTCTGCGCTGTGACAATGAAGACGGCTCATTTTGCTAATCAAAAAAACAAGCAAATAGTGGTGGGCGCGGAGTGGGGCATCCTGAGTGTCTTCCAAAGATACAAGAACTTCCTTCCCAGCCTCGGTTCAGACAAAAGTGGGGGCTCCATCCACAGGGCTAGGGCTCTCTTCTCCTTTCCGGATGCCTCAGTGGTGGTGGCGGGGGTGGGGTG
>SJYA01000910.1:2356093-2410568 GCA_006410615.1 Neotragus moschatus
TGGGGGAGTGGGGGGGTGGGGGGGTGGATGTGTGGTGGACTGCTGGGTGGTTTTCAGCATGACTCTAAATTGGGACCAAGAGGCGTTTTGAGAAAAACAGCAGAGTCTTGGCCTGGAGAAGCCTTAAATCTTTGGAGTAAGACAGGTGGGTACATCCTCACAGAGATAAAAACCATTCTCCCACAGGGGAGGAGTGGCGGTGGGGTGGGGTGGGGTGGGGGCGCCTCCCCGCGCTCGGTGCTCCGCCCAGATCTTCACACACATTGGCTCACTGACCACAGTGCTGTGGGTGTTCTCATTTTACTGATGAGGAAACTGCCTCAGAGAGGGGCCCCGGGGTCGAGCAGACCCAGTTGTCTGTGCTCCAGTCTCTTCAAGGACAGAGTCATCCCATCAAGTCATTCCCAAGAGGCAATAGAGACACTAGGTAAGAAGAGTGGGTGCTGTGGGCACATAAGGGGCCTGCTGATAGAGCTACCCCGCTGTGCCATGCAGGCATTTCTCTGGTCCTCTTGGGAGGTACCATAGGCTCCAGCTGAAGGTCGGAGAGAAGACCCTGGCTGTGGTCACTGTACTGGGAAGCCACATGGCCTGCATGGGAGCACTGGTCCTCCTGATGGCAAAGATCTCCTTGCCCAGCCCCCTGCCCGGCATCCAGGACTGTGCCAGCATCCAACGCCCAGCGTCCCTGTCTCTGGTGCTGCTTGGCAGCCAGCATGATACCCCGTTAGCCTCCATCCTGTCCTGGTTTTGCCAGGGTGTGACCTTAGCCGTGCCAGTCTCGTTTGCAGTCCTCGGTTCTCTATCTGGGTAGGGAGGGTGTTCCCTCAGGGTGTCCTAGCTCCCCTTGCAGCCCCAACATTCTAGACTTCCCCTGCAGACACCAGGAGGAGCTGGTGGAGTTCACCGGGCTGGGGCAAACCCACAAGAGCCCCACAGATGGCAGCCAGCACACCCCAAAACAGCAACCCTGGCCGACCCTGGCTCCCCACCCCACCCCTTGCCCTACTGGTCCTCCGTGCCCCTCCATCACACCCTTGCCTCTGACCGGGGCCATCCCCCACCCTAGAGGATGCCCGGAGCACCCTGAAAGATCTCTCTCTGGCATCCCTTCCCCAATACGCAGCCCCACCGGCAGCGAGGTGAGCAGAGAACAGGGGGAGAGGAGAGAGCAGAGTGAGCGGGTAGGCAGAGAGGGAGCGAAATGCAAATGTTTTTTATCCTCCTTTCTTTTAAATGCTGAAACCAGCCTTGACAGCCTCTGAAAATAAATGGCACCGACTCGCTGGGATTTCAAATTCCGTGATTAAGGGCTGAAGCAAATACTTTTTCCCTCCCTCCCTCCCGCCTCCCCCGCCCGCCTCCGTGGGCTGATAGAGCGGCTCGCGGGGCCGGGGACAGCTTTTTGCGAGCCTGCCAGGAGCTCTGATACGCAGCCTGCCAGCCGCCGGCAGCGCTCAGCTCCGGGCTGTTTATCAGGAGCGCTCACGCCGGCAGTCGGGAAAGCGGCTTTAAATCCCCTCCCGAGCCTGGCGGGCCCCCTCCTCGAGCCTGCACGCCGCTCACACAGGCGCACACACACAAATGTGCACGTGTGCACACATGCACGGTGTACACACACACCAGCACCCATGCACACATGCATGCACAAAGCACAATACACACCCGTGCACGGGGGCACACATGCCCAGCACACACGCATATACACACACAAGACCTGTGCACACACATGCACAAAGGCATATACACGTGCGTGTGTGCACACACACACAGTCCACACGTACGCATGCACAAAGGCACCCACACGTGCTCATAGCAAAGTAAAGGCCTGCACACAGCTAGCCGGGTGGGCCTCTGCTTGGTCTCTAGCCAAACCGGAGGAAACCTGCAAAGTTGGGGGGTTGAGAGGAAGAGGGGAAGGAGTCCAGTGTGGGGGGGTTGGGNTTTGAGATTGCATCCAAGTACTGCATTTCAGACTCTTCTGTTTACCATGATGGCTACTCCATTTCTTCTAAGGGATTCCTGCCCACTGTAGTAGATATAATGGTCATCTGAGTTAAATTCACTCATTCCAGTCCATCTTAGTTCACTGATTCCTAGAATGTGAATGTTCACTCTTGTCATCTCCTGTTTGACCACTTTCAATTGCCTTGATTTGTGGACCTAACATTCCAGGAGTAACTGAGGGGTAATCTTAATAAAAATCACCATTTTTCACTGTAGAAGGCAAGTTTTCTATCCACTGTAGAGATAAAAGTCTACTGAAGAATGATGAACCTCACCGTGATTATTTCCCAAAGGGATCATAACCCTATTTTCCAAAATCCAAAAGGGGATATATGACCCATGGAATGGACTTTGCCATAATTTTTGGCTTCCAGACTTTTGGGCATTTCAGATCAAGCTTGGGAACTTTGTGCTTGAGTCCTAACTATTCAAGGTAGGAGCCAGAAAACTTCCTTTCCCTGCCTTCCTAATGTTCTTACAGGATGCTGGCATATGAGCAGTGGCAGGTGACAACCAGACATCCCCATGTGGAACTCTAATTCAGGAGTGAGGGGTGCAGGCTCACCAATTGGGAGGGTTGTGGCTGGTCGAGTCTTGTGGATTTGAGGATAGTCGTGAAGGGAAAGCAGGACAGTGGGGCTTTTCTGGAACAATCCTATTGGATTTGGGCATTTGTTCCTGTGTATGCTCAGTGACTTCAGCTGTGTCCAACTCTTTGCTATCCTATGGACTGTAGCTTGTCNGCTGGTCGAGTCTTGTGGATTTGAGGATAGTCGTGAAGGGAAAGCAGGACAGTGGGGCTTTTCTGGAACAATCCTATTGGATTTGGGCATTTGTTCCTGTGTATGCTCAGTGACTTCAGCTGTGTCCAACTCTTTGCTATCCTATGGACTGTAGCTTGTCAGGATCCTCTGTCCATGGGATTCTCCAGGCAAGAATACTGGAGTGGGTTGCCATGCCCTCCTCCAGGGGATCTGCCAGACCTAGGGATCAAACTCAGGTCTCCTGCATTGGCAGGCGGGTTCTCTACTACTAATGCTACCTGGAAAGTCCTTGTTCTGTGGATCAGCCTCTAAATCCAACTTTCAGGTCCTAAAGTGGTACTTACTTGCTTTCAGATAGGTGTTCCATTTAATGGCTAAGTTCAAAGTCATTCCATTATGTTTGGGGGAACATTTTCTTTAAATAGGTGGTCTTCCTTTCTTTTTTCATAAATTTGTCCATGTTTAGAGATTCTGCATATCATTCCAAAAGTTTAATCAGGAAGTACTGAAGTATAACAGTAAGCATATTCATATAGAATTCTATACAGCCCAGAAATGGAGAAAACTACAGTTATAATGTTATGTTTATATTTATTGTTGTTGTTCAGTCCCAAAGTAATGTCTGACTCTTTGAGAACCCATTAACTGCAGCAGGCCAGGCTTCCCTTGTCCTTCACTATCTCCTGGAGCTTGCTCAAACTCACATCCATTGAGTCAATGAAGCCATCCAACCATCTCTTCCTCTGTTGTCCCCTTCTCCTCCTGCCCTCATCTTTCCCAACATCAGGGTCTTTTCCAAAGATTTGAATCTTCGCATCAGGTGGCCAAAGTATTGGAGCTTCAGTTTCTGCATCGGTCCTTCCAATGAATATTCAGGGTTGAGTTCTTTTGGGATTGACTGTTTTGATCTCCTTGTTGTTCAAAGGACTCTCAAGAGCTTTCTCTAGCACCACGGTTTGAAAGCATCAATTTGTTGGTGCTCAGCCTTTTTTATGGTCCAGTGCTCACACCCAAAAATGACTAATGGAAAAGCCATAGTTTTGACTATATAGACCTTTGTTGGCAAAGTGATGTCTCTCTTAATACACTGTTTAGGTTTGTCATAGTTTTCCTTCCAAGGAGTAAGCATCTTTTAATTTCATGGCTGCAGTCACTGTCTGCAGTGATTTTGAACCCCAAGAAAATAAAATCTGTTATTGATTCCACTTTTCCCCCATATATTTGCCATGAAACGATGGAACTGAATGCCATGATCTTAGTTTTTTGAATGTTGAGTTTTAAGCCAGCTTCTTCACTATACTCTTTCTCTCCTCAAGAGGCTCTTTAGAATTGTATCATCTGCATATCTGAGGTTATTGCTATTTCTTCAAGGCAGTCTTGATTCCAGTTTGTAAATAAACAGGGTGACAATATATAGTCTTGACGTACTCCTTTTCCAGTTTGGAACCAGTCTGTTGTTTCATGTCGGTTCTGTTGCTTCTTGACCTGCGTACAGATTTCTCAGGAGGCAGGTAAGGTGGTCTGGTATTCCCATGTCTTGAAGAATTTTCCAGTTTGTTGTGATCCACAAAGTCAAAAGCTTTAGCATAGTCACTGAATCAGATGTTTTTTGGAATTCCCTTGCTTTCTCCATGATCCAACAAATGTTGGCAATTTGATCTCTGGTTCCTCTGCCTTTTCTAAACCCATCTTGTACATCTGGAAGTCCTCAGTTCACGTACTGTTGAAGCCTACCTTGAAGGATTTTGAGTATTACCTTGCTAGCATGTGAAATGAGTGCAATTGTATGGTAGTTTGAACACTGAAATGAAAATTGAACTTTACCAGTCCTGTGGCCACTACTGTTTTCCAAATTTGCTGGCATGTTGACTGCAGTCCTTTAACAGCATCATCTTTTAGGATTTTTAAAAAGCTCAGCTGGAATTCTGTCACCTCCACTAGCTTTGTGCATAGTAATGCTTCTTAAAGCCCACTTGACTTCACACTCCAGGATGTCTTGCTCCAGGTGAGTGACTACGCCATTGTGGTTATCTGGATCATTAAGACCTTTTTTGTGTTCTTCTGTGTATTCTTGCCGCTTTGTCTTAATCTCTTCTTCTTGTTAGGTCCTTGCTGTTTCTGTCCTTTCTTATGCCCATGTTTTCATGAAATGTTCTCTCGGTATCTACGGTTTTCTTGATGAGATCTCTAGTCTTTCCCATTCTCTCATTTTCCTCTATTTCTTTGCCTTGTTCACTTAAGGCTTTCTCATCTCTTCTTACTGTTCTTTGGAACTCTGCATTCAGTTTGGTATATCTTTTTCCTTTGCCTTTTGTATCTCTTCTTTTCTCAGCTATTTATGAGGTCTCCTAAGACAACCACTTTGCCTTATTGCATTTATTTTTCTTGGGTTTGTTTTGGTCACCACCGCCTTTCAGGCACTCTGTCTACCAGCTCTAACCCCTTGGATCTATTTTTCACCTCTACTGTATAACCATAAGGGATTTGATTTAGGTCCTATCTGAATGGCCTAGTGGTTTTCCCTACTTTCTTCAGTTTAACCCTGAACTTTGCAATAAGGAACTCAAGATATGAGCCACAGTCAGCTCCAGGTCTTGTTTTTGTTGACTGTATAGAGCTTCTCCATCTTTGGTTGCAAAGAACCTAATCAATCTGATTTCAGCATTGACCATTTGGTGCCATTATAGGGATTCCCAAGTGGCACTAGTGGTAAAGAATCCACCTGCCAAAGGAGGAGATGCAAGAGATGGCAGTTCAGTCTCTGGGTTGGGAAGATCCCTTGGCGTAGTTAATGGTACCTCACTCCAGTATTCTTGCCTAAGAAATCTCATGGTCAGAGGAGCCTGGCAGGCTACGATCCATGGGGTCATACCAGATTTGGACATGACTGAGTACACACAGTTATATTTAGCAACATGGACTCTCCTGAACATAAAATGTCAAGAGAAGAAGCCAGAGAAAATCTAAATATTGCAAGTCCATTTGTAGAAAGTCAACACAACAGACAAAACCAAACTATGGTGTTACTTGTCAGGATGTTGATTAACTTTGGAGAGGCACAAGCCTAGCTTCTAGGAGGCTGTTACAATGCTGTTTCTTGATCTGGGGGTGGATGCAATAGGGTATCATTTTGTGAAAACCTTTATATTAATGATTTCTATACTTTTCTCTATGTATTTTATGATTCAATAAAAGTTTATTCCCCTCCATTTATGTCAATTATTTTTTACATCTTATGAATGTTCCAATCTGACATTTTGCTGATATAATCTGCACATTGCTGAAACAGTTTTACAAAGCTATATTATGTATTGCTAGTCCTCAAGAATTTGGGGCAAAAAAAGGTAAGATTGAAGATAAAATATCTATACAAGGGGGAATTCTAAACATAGTCTAAACCTGAGGATTGCATTTCTGCATATTCAAATGAATCCCATAATCAGCTTGACAAGGTTTACTATATCAAAAATTCCTTCTCAAAGGAAAAGATTCAATCTGGAATGTTTAGTACTGTGCTTTCTTAGCCACTTAGTTAAGATCCTCCTGACCTGTTCTCTCACTACACAGGGGCCTCCAAACTATTCTAAAAAACCCTGGCTTCATGGACAAGGCCCTGTGAATGAGGCGCCATTTTCAAATTCACAAACAAAAAGGAAAGTGAGATTAAAAACATTAAAAAGGCAGTTTCACATGATTTAACAATTCAAGGCAACTCAGCTCTCTAAAAGGTTAACAGTGATGAGAAAAAAAGAAATGGCAAAGTGCAGAGAATCAGACCAAACTGGAAGCAGACAAAGGCAGCCAGCACTATCTTATTTATTATAAAGATACACCGTGAAGAACAGACCTGACTGGATACTGAAGCCTGGAATGGTACATGCTAAAATGTACAGTACTATACAGAAAAGTGCATTGTCACAACAGATTAACAAAACATTTTTTTTCCCTTCCAGAACTAGAAAAGCGTCCCCCTCTACTTTCACCTCAGAGACGAGGAGATGTCGTGGTAAGAGGCAGTACAGAGCCGAGGAGGGCAGGATGGCCGTCAGCAGCAGGTGAGCGGGAGAGAGGGGAGGGTGAGGGGTTGGGCACCCAGAGAGTGAGTGAAAAGGCACAGTCACGGCTAAGAGGAAACCGATGTCTGATGACCGTGACCTGGCCGTGAAGGGTGAGGACGCAAGACGGGACAATACTGAGCACCGAGGCGTAGGAGCGTGGGCCTGGCGGACACGCTGGGGGAGAGCGGAGTTAAGCTTCAAAACAGTCGAGTGGGCGAGGAAGTGGGTGTGGGGCAACAGTAAAGAGCAAGGCTAAGACTCCTCTAAAATAGAAAGGCACTTTCACATGTACATACTACAGATGTACATTGACACGATTAGGTAACAGTCACAAGCAGGAAGCCACCAGTACTGCAACTGATCAAACCAACAGGAAAGGACAATACTGCTTTAATCATGTGGGCAGGAGTGAACTCTTAAGTCAGTAGGTAAATAGCAGTCTCTCCTGTCACACAGCCACTTACTATACTTTAAACGTCTATAATAACCATCACACTATACATTGAACTTGGATGAATGGTCTAAAGGGGGGCATTCACAAATGCACGGTTTATATATTTTCTTTTACTAAACGGTTTCTAAGATAAGCATTATGGAACCCAGTACAGTTATTTAAACATACAAAATTCCCTACGTAATTTTAAGATACAGGTACCATTTTGATTATAATACACTCTATTTTTTTTAAAGAAAGTATACTAGGGTGGGTAAGTGAAAGCTCAATTTCCAGTTTGTTTTATTGATTTGAACAAAGCTGTGCCAGAGTCACCCTGCTCCATGCCTGACACCCCAGCCCAGCTGGAGGTTGGCTTTTAGTTTGGGTGCTAGCCTCCATTAGGGAGCTCTGTGGGAAGAGTCTTCACTTCTAAGCTGCCCCACAGTTCCAAGTCTCTATGGGAAGTAACTTAGAGCCAAGACTCAACCCCCAGCACATTTCCTGCATTCATGGTCTCTCATTACTGTGGTCAGGAATGACATCCCAAATCTGAAGTCTTCCAAACCCAACAGAACCATAGGCTCTTAAACTTTGGATTTCAGAGACTGTAATTACCAAACTAAAGTTTGGTAATTTAGTTTAGTTTATAGACCCTAGAGGCTATGTCTCATTCCCGAATACTAAGGAGACCTCCATGTCTGTGTTTTTTCCTTTTTCTTAATTAAATTATGAACCCATTTTTGGGAATGGCAAAAGAACAAAGACAGAAAACTCATACAATTTGACCCTTGGTGTTCTATATCCATTGATCATTGCTTATATTCATTTCAGTAGATTAAGTGGGACCCTGCTGTACGTTATTCTATGGATTGCTCAAGGGGCATCAAAGTCAGATTACATTGTGTGAAAACGTGCAAAATTGTTAAACAATGACATTTATGCCCAACTTGAACATGGAGCTCTACAAAGGGCTATTCAACAAACTGAAATAATTTACAGAACACTCATCAGAAAATATGTTTTAAGAACCATTCACTCTATGCTAATGATTCATTGCAAGCATCCTCACCCAAACCCAAAGGCCAATTTGGTAAATCTACTTTAGTGAGTTCTATGGATGGGATGTGAACATTCAGTTATATCAGCTGTGAATACATATTCTTGTGTAAGTGGAGTCAGGTAATCTTTGTAGAACTATCATTTACCCATCACCAAAATAACTCACTTCCCAAACTGCACATGAGGATCTATGGTAAGATTCTTAAAACCGGGGTGTAACCTTTTAGGAACTTATTTTCTTTCTTCTCTTCCCATTCCTTGTGCCTCCCCACTTCCTCACTGTGGGCTACACTCGTGGCTGTCAAGAGGACCACTTGCAGGTAAACCCTTGAAGGAGCTCATTGGGTGTTTTTTTTTCTTTTTGATCCTTTGTGAAGAGGCCATCTTGTCTTATCCTTGGGATCTTAGACTTTTACTAAACAAAGTAAGGATAAGTGAGTCCTGAGTGAGTCCTTACTCACTCTGAGGTCACATCCTTTCCTGGGAATTGAAAGGAAAAAAAAAGCCTCAGGTGACAACAGAGAATAGAGAGAAGATAGAGACAGGTAAAGAAAGGGAGTGATGGGAGAGTTAGGAGCTGTTTCCTGGCAGAAGGCACAGCATCTGAGGCTCTGAGGTCTGGAGCAGCGTGTCCTCTGCCTTCCAAGGCAGCAGAGTCCTGATGTGGAGGGTGGAAAGGCAGTCCTCATTCCATCACAGGTGTCAACACCAAAGGGACGAGACACTGGGGAAGGTTACCAGGGAGAAGTCTGAAGAAATGGCGTTGCGCGAGCAAGATCTGGAACACTTAAGTTAAAGCTTGTACAAGAACCCTCCCCAAATGAGTAAGTTCAAAACACCTCTTCTCTTTTGATGCCTCGTCCATCAAATAAGGAAGTGGTTTTATAAGAATCTTTATTTTTATTTCTAGAAGATTTAAAGTTTCCTCCACAATTACTTCCACCCCTTTCTCTATTTCTCTGTTTCCCTATTGGACAACAGAGAATCAAGAGACCAAAGTGGAATCGAGAAAGAACTGGGAGATTATTCTTAAAAGTTTCAATGTTCCAGACATTTGGGAAAATTGTCCAGAAGGGTTGGTGCTACTCAGAGCTCAGTCCTGGCTGGGTTTCCATGGTTTCCAAAGGTGCTGAAAGACTAACAAAGCTCAAGGAAAAGGGTGGGAGGGCTGCACAAGATGCTGAGCTGGGCCTCTTTATCAAAATGGGTGAAAAGGATGGTTACAAAAATTCAGAGGTTTACACTACCTGGAAATACCTGAAGTAATTTTTTTCACCATTTAGTCCATTTGTGAAGTCAGGCTGCAGGCAAGCAACCAGCAGTGTGACTTTCAAAGGTAACAATACCTCATAAATAAAACCTCTCTTTGCACTAGAATGATCAGACTGGCAAACTGAGGTAGAGATCAAAGTAATGATCTTGATTTTAGTACAGATCCCCATTTTTTTCCACATTGATGGATTCCCCCATTGAGCTGAGAAATCAAAGTCCATACTGTAACTCTTAGGTGGGCATGCGATTGGTTGCCAGTTTAAAATCAAAGTGGTCCAGAGGGATTAGTTCTGGCTATCCATTTTTAGGGGGGAAAACCCCAAAAGCAAACGAACAAACTCTCTTCATCAATAAGTTCAGTGACAGAGTAGATAAAAGGCTTACAGATGGTGTAAGTGGCTGCTGATAGAACAGCGGTGATCTGTACCTTAGAAAAAAAAAACAAATTGAGTTCAAGGTACTCCTTTTAAGATAGAGGGGAAACAGAGCATAAATATGGGCTAAAGAAAAACTGGCTATGGGTGAGGATGTCAGAGAAAGAGGATCCCGATGGATTGGAGCGGACTATGTGAGTGACGTAGAGACCAGCTGGGAAAAAACAAGGCCAGCCCTGGTTCCAGGCTGAACAACTGGGAGGAGATCATCCTGGAACCATGGGGTCATCTTCCTGCCTTCGTCTGGCTCTTCCCAGACCACAGCTCCAAGAGACAGCTGGCGAGGGAAGCTGGGGATTCAATTTAGGGTCAACAGGCCTCTGCAGCATTTTTAGGGGAACCCAGATCCTCTACTCAGGGGAAGAGAAGGCCAGGTGAACCAAGCACTTTCCTCCATTGCTGAAGAGGAAAACACAGGGCTTCCTGGGAGCTGGAAGTTATTTTCTAGGCAACAACAGATCTCTGAAGGAGTGGACAGAATAGGGTAACCAGACAGTCTTGAAAATTAGACTGTTCTCGTCTGTGCTGAATGCCGCGGATGGACTTGGAAACCCTCCTGGGGCCTGATCAGGCTCAGGGAGAGTCCAGCAGGAGCTCTGGAGGACTGTCCCCCTCCCCTTTCCCAGATTTAGTTAGTAACTGCGGAGGTTCTAGCTCCCCCTGCTAAGATTTAAACAGGGCCCAGGGAAATGACTGTTAGGAATAAGACAATCCTCCTCATTTGGGCAGTGTGCTGCAAATCCCACTGGGAACAGCCCACTGTGACAACAGCAAGTATGCAGCAAGGGCTGGTCTCAGCCCCGCTGCATGAGATCAGAGGTACTCACTGTCAGCTACTAAACAATACCATTGTCACCTTTCAGCCTCACCCCAAGTGCCACCAACCAACACGGGTTACCCTCCAGGGCCTGGCACTTAGATTCTCCTGCCTTGAGATGCCGGCGTTTCTGACTCACCGGGCTACACTAAGCCTGAAGCACTGTGCAGTGTGCAGGGCAGAGTGGTGCTGTGTTCATTACAAACGGTGCAGCATTGGATTTTCAAGTAAGTCTAAGTGTTTCTATTGTCTTTAAAATGGCATATGTCCAGTTATTTAAAAAAAAAAAAAGAAATTACAAAATACAAATGCCCGTGTTAATTTAGCTAATCTTAGACATTACATTCGAGAACATAGAAAAGCCCAAAGATCTCCAGTTATAAGCACACGACTAACGCAAGTTATGGATTGTTGACTTTTGTCACTAATCCGTCTTCTCTTTTCAGTCATCTCCCCAGATGACCACGCTCAGTTGGGTGTTACATTGTGCAGGATTTGTCTGCTGGACCTTGGGAAGGCGGGGCGGGTCCCACGGTCGGGTTTGTTTTTGGAAGAACGGCAGGTTTCGGCCGAAGGGCTGGGGGCTTCAGCTGCACGCCCATTCTGGGTGCCACCGCAGGCTTGAAAGTACTCAACGTGTCACTGGAGGAGCTAGTGCTCCGACGAATCTGAGGCTCTGAGCTCCTGAGGGCGACGCTGTGCAAAGGGCTGAGCGATTCCGTGGAGGGGGCGGGGGCGGGGGAGTTTTTCACTTGTTCTAAGGTATCCAGCACCACGTCGGGCGCATGCTTTGCTGTACTCTGTCTCTCCAGTTCTCGGAGTTCATTCAACGCAGTGTTCATCGTCTCTTCGATATCCTGTTGAAAAACAAATGACAGATGGTGACCTAGACTTATCGTGGCGATCATTTTGAAATGTATAGAAATGTGGAATCACTAGATCATGTTATCCCTGGAGAAGGAAATGGCAACCCACTCCAGTATTCTTGCCTGGAAAACTCCATGGACAGAAGAACCTGGCAGGCTACAGTCCATGGGGTCACAAAAAGTCGGCCACGATTGAGCACATCAGCACAGATTGTGTATTAGGAATTAGTGTTGCAGGTCAAGTATACTTCAAAAACAAACTCATAGTGAAAGGAATCAGGTTTGTGGTTTCCAGAGACAGGGGGGTTGGGGCAACTGGATGAAGGCAGCTGAAAGAAATGAACTTCCAGTTATAAGATGAATAAGTACTATGGATGTGGTGATGTACAACATGATAATTGATACTGTTGTAGGTTATATATGACAGTGGTTAAGAGAGTAAATCCTAATGGTTCTCATCATAAGGAAACGTGTTTTTTTCTGTTTCTTTAATTTTACATCCCTATGAGATGATGGATGTTCACGAAACCCACTGTGCTAATCATTTTATAATGTGTATAAATCAAATCAGTATGCTATACACTTATGTACAGTATTGTGTGTCAATAACTCAATAATTAATCGGAAAAAAGTAATCGAACGGATGAAGTTGATAATTAATACTAATGTACAGAACCCTATTTTTGTTGTTCAGTTGCTAAGTTGTGTCTGGCTCTATGAGCCTCATGGACTGTAGCATGACAGGCTCCTCTGTCCCCCACTATCCATACATGACCACTGGAAAAACCATAGCTTTGATTATACGGACCTTTGTTGGCAAAGTAATATCTCCGCTATTTAATACGCTATCTAGATTTGTCATAGCCTTCCTTCCAAGGAGCAAGCATCTTTTAATTTCATGCCTGCAGTCACTATCTGCAGTCATTTTGGAGCCCAAGAAAATAAAGTCTGTCACTGTTTCCATTGTTTCCCTATCTATTTGCCATGAAGTGATGGGACCAGATGCCATGATCTTAGCTTTCTGAATGCTGAGTTTTAAGCCAACTTTTTCACTCTCCTCTTTCACCCTAATCAAGGGGCTCTTTAGTTCCTCTTCAATCTCTGCCATAGAGCGATATCATCTGCATATCTGAGGTCGTTGGTATTTCTCCTGGCAGTCTTGATTCCAGCCTGTGAGTCACACAGCCCAGAGTTTCCCATGATGTACTCTTCATGTAAGTTAAATAAACAGGGTGACAAAATACAGCTTTGTCGTACTCCTTTCCCAATTTTGAACTAGTCTCTTGTTCCATGTCCAGTTCTAACTGTTGGTTCTTGACCTGCATACAGGTTTCTCAGGAGGCAGGTCAGGTGGTCTGGTATTTCCATCTCTTTAAGAAGTGTTCACAGTTTGTTGTGATCCACACAAAGGCTTTAGCATAGTCAATGAAGCAGAAGTAAATGTTTTTTTTCTGGAATTTCCTTGCTTTCTCCATGATCCAAGAAATGTTGGCAATTTGATCTTTGGTTCCTCTGGCTTTTCCAAATGCAGCTTGTACATCTGGAAGTTTTCAGTTCACATACAGCTGAAATCCACCTTGAAGGATTTTGAGCATTACCTTGCTAGAATGTGAAATGAACGTAATTGTATAGTAGTGTGGATATTCTTTGGTCTTGCCTTTCTTTGGAACTGGAATGAAAACTGACCTTTTCCAGTCTTGTGGCCACTGCTGAGTTTTCCAAATTAGCTGGCATATTGAGCGTAACACTTTAACAGCATCAAATACTTTTAGTATTTGAAATAGCTTAGCTGGAATTCCATAACCTCCACTATCTTTATTTGTAGTAATGCCTCCTAAGTCCCACTTGACTTCAGGATGTCGGGCTCTAGGTGAGTGACCACATCATCGTGATTATCTGGGTCGTGAAGATCTTTTTTGTACAGTTCTTCTATGTATTCTTGCCACCTCTTCTTAATCTTTTCTGTTTCTGTTAGGTCCTTACCATTTCTGTCCTTTATTGTGCCCATCTTTGCATGAGTGTTTCCTTTATCTCCAGTTTTCTTGATCTCTAGACTTTCTTTCCCATTCTATTGTTTTCCTCTATTTCTTTGCATTGTTCATTTAAAAAGGCTTTCTTATCTCTCCTTGCTATTCTCTGGAACTCTGCATCCAGTTGGGTATATCTTTCCCTCTCTCCTTTGCCTTTCCCTTCTCTTCTTTCCTCAGCTATTTGTAAAGTCTCCTCAGGCCAGCACTTTGCTTTCTTGCATTTCCTTTTCTTGGGGATGGTTTTGGTCACGGCCTCCTGTACAACGTTACGAGCCTCCATCCATAGTTCCTCAGGCACTCTGTCTACTAGGTCTAATCCCTTTAATCTGCCACATCCACTGTACAGTCACAAGGGATTTGATTTAGGTCATATCTGAATGGTCTAGTGGTTTTCCCTACTTTCTTCAGTTTAAGCCTCACAGAAACTCACATACTTCAAAGCAAGCAGACTAGCAAAAAGCATGACTGTCTTAACAGCAGTGTGTAATGTGTATAAACTCAATGCTATTTCACATAACTACTGTGACTCTGAAGGTGCAGGAGAGAGATGAAATGGCTCTGATAGCTCATGGAGCCACAGAGCAAGCTCTGGCCATCCTGAGGCACTTGGCAGTCTTCTGGCGGTTTTGACCTTCCATGCTGACATCTTATATAGAATTCTATTTCAATCTATGGTAAAAGGTGGCTTAAATTTAATCAGCAATTTTAAAAAAGTGAATAGGTATGAAAAATCACGTTTTTTCCATTCATTCAACAAATAATTTTTGAGCACTTATTATATACTTGGCTAACTCCTATCAGTTCTTCAAAATTCACTCCAAGACTTCCCTGATGCTTCTGTTCAGTAGGTCTCAATGGTAGTGGTACTGCTCCATAGAGAGTATTTCTGTAATATGGTATGTTGTGTATTTTTAAATGTCAAAATAACTGGATGGCATTTCGTGAGCAGAGGTATTGGATATCTTGCAAGTATCTTGGATAATTTACATGCAATGAATTGCCCCAGATCTTGTTCAACTTTTTAATATCCTCCAGACATTTATGTAGGTGAAATTGTATTTTATAATAATCTGAGTCTAGAACTTAACTCTTTCTTAGATATCTATCATATATCTTAACTCTTTTCTTATATACATATATTTTATAGTGTTTTCTAAGAATGAAACCATCATGTAAATGATACTCTGCTTTGATTAGAACTGTATGATCACTAGTGGTAAAGAATCTGCCTGCTGATACAGTAGATGAAAGAGTCACACGTTCAATTCCTGGGTAGGGAAGATCCCCCGGAGGAGCGCACGGTAACCCACTTCAGTGTTCTTGCTGGAGAAACCCATGGACAGAGGCGACTGGCAGGCTACATTCCATAGGGTCGCAAAGAGTGGGGATGCGACTGAAGTGACGGCATGTTTGACAGAGGGTGGCCCACCACTTTAAAAAATCATATCACTCATGGGAACACCATATGGAAACTGAGTTGAGACTAGTTAACTTAATACTCATTTCAATGTACATGAAAAATTTTAAGACTTTATTCATAGATAGCTGTCCTGGGTCTTCATTGCCCCTTGAGGTTCTCTCTATTTGTGATGTGCCAGCTTCTCATTGCAGTGGCTTCTCGTGTCGTGGGGCACAGGCTCTAGAGCACGCAGGCTTCCACAGCTGTAGCACATGGGCTCACTAACTGCAGCCTGTGGGCTCTGGAGCAGTGGGCCAATAGTAGTGGTACACAGGCTTAGTTGTTCCACAGCATGTGGGATCTTCTTGGATCAGGGATCAAACCCATGTTTTCTGCACTGGCAGGCAGGTTCTTTACTACTGAGCCACCAAGGAAGCCCCTCAATGTTCATTTTTAACAGTATTTATGGTAAGTATACATGGAAGTGAAAGCATCTCACTATTTCATTTGTCTTCTAGTGTGCATGTATGCTAAAGTTGCTTCAGTTGTGTCTGACCCTATGGATTGTAGCCCTCCAGGCAAGAATACTGGACTGGGTTGCCATGCCTTCCTCCAGGGGATCTTCGTGACCCAGGGGTTGAACCTGTATCTCTCAAATCTTTTGTGTTGGCAGCTGAGTTCTCTACCACTAGTACCACCTGGGAAGCCCATCTTCTAGTTTAGTGAATCATCAACTGAAATACATTTGTTTTAATATTTCTATTTTTCCTTTTTATTGTATTTAGGGCTTTATATGTTTTTTTTTTTAAATTAGCTATATCATCTATCCATTTATTTCAGATAATAAAGGGGAAATTACAAAGTATTTGTTGTAAAAACGTAAGTGTATACCAATGTGCACCACTGCCAGAGGAATGGATGAAGTGAAATGTGCTGTAGATGTACAAGGGATTGTTACTGGGCCTTAAAAAGGATGCCATGATATGGATAAATCTTGAAGGTATTAAATGGAATAAGCCAGTCACAAAAAGACAAACACTGCATGATTCCACTTATATGAGGTAGTCAAATTCACAGAAGGAAAAAGTAGAACAGTGGTGGCTGGGGGGAGGGCAAAATAGGCATTGTTCTCAAATGGGTGCAGAGTTTCAGTTTTGCAGGATGAAAAAGTTCTGGAGATCTGTTAAGCAGCAAAGTGAATACTTTACTGACCTGTTGTTCACTTAGAAAGGCTGGATGGCCTCATCGACTCGATGGACGTGAGTCTGAGTGAACTCTGGGAGTTGGTGATGGACAGGGAGGCCCGGCATGCTGCGATTCATGGGGTCGCAAAGAGTCGGACACAACTGAGCGACTGAACTGAACACTTAGAAAAGGTTAAGGTGAGAGCCTACTGGGTAGCACAGGGAGCTCTGCTCAATGCTCACTGGTGACAAAGGGGATTTATGTACATGTGAGGCTAATCCACTTTGCTATATGGCAGAAACTAACACAACATTGTAAAGCGACCAAATTAAAAAAAAAAAGTTAGGATCTGTTTTACATTGTTTACTCACACACACACATGAGTACTGTGTAAGGTAGGTAGAGGGCCATTGCACTAGTATGATTGAAATGTCTCTTCTCTCCATTTGCAGGACTTTCACTCACCTCGNGCAGAAACTAACACAACATTG
This sequence comes from Neotragus moschatus, assembly GCA_006410615.1. Classification (NCBI taxonomy): domain Eukaryota; kingdom Metazoa; phylum Chordata; class Mammalia; order Artiodactyla; family Bovidae; genus Neotragus; species Neotragus moschatus. The sequence goes on from SJYA01000910.1 coordinate 2,372,912, forward strand.
TAAAGCGACCAAATTTAAAAAAAAAAGTTAGGATCTGTTTTACATTGTTTACTCACACACACACATGAGTACTGTGTAAGGTAGGTAGAGGGCCATTGCACTAGTATAATTGAAATGTCTCTTCTCTCCATTTTCAGGACTTTCACTCACCTCGAGCATTAGCTTGCAGCTCTGGAGAGCAGGAATTGATTTCCACATCCCCCTCCCCCACTGATTTATAAGCACCTTCATGCAGAGACTGACCACTGATTTAACTCTGTCTATAACGTCTATTGTGGGAGCTGCCATACAGTAAGTGCTCAATAAAGACTTGCTAAATGAATAAACAAAGATCCAGTGATCACATAAGGGTAAGTCGCATTTTTAAAAAGGCTCTATCAGGGTTCCACTTATTTACTTAAAGAATCTGCATGTTTTGGGTATGAATACCATGATGGCAGGCTCACTTCTCCTCATGGGAAAATCTGAAGATGAGAGATGGAAAGATAAATAAAGGATACAGCTGGAAGCCATTTTGCGAGGATGACATCACTTTACAAGTGATTATTTTCATATGTGATTTCCATTTGATGCTAAATATATGGATTTGTTTTTTACAAGTATTACCCCAGAGAAAACAGGCAGAGCCTGGTTTATCCGTTGAGTTTTTGTTTTTATGATTTACAGTTAAAGGATTTCCTGGTTCTAGAAGCAAAAGGGTTAAAGTAGACCTTATTATGCCTTTCCACTACTAAGCTCCTAGTTCCATGTCTCTCTAACCTAAATAGTGTTTTATATGCTTTTTATAAGCAATGATGTTATGGATTTTTCAAATCATTAAATTCAATTATAGTCAAATATCACTGGCTCTAAATACATCTCAAAGGACTCTGGACTGCCTTTAAAATAGACAAAAACCCAAAAAGGTTAAAATCCTTTTTGATTTTTGCTGAAAAATTATTGTGAACTTAAAATTGGATTAATTTTGTAAAAATACATTAAGCTCTCCACGGAATCTAATTGCTTTCCAAAATTCTTTTTAGTTAGGACAATGAAAGTAGCTTGGAAATTTGTCCTATCAAAATGTAGGTTTCCTGGAGTGTTCTTTATTAAAAATGACCCATCTTTAATACTTCCCCATGTTTTTCATTAATTTCTCACTCACTCTTTTAAGCTTCAGTGGTAGCTAGAAGACACTTTAAGAATACTCAGATGGCAAACCCTGAATCTTTCACCTCCTTTTTCACTGACCATACACGTTTTCTTTTTTTTCACTGAAGTACACTTGATTTACAGTATTGTGTTAGTTTCACATGTACAGGACAGTGATTCAGTTTGTTTTTCTGCCATACATATATTTTCTGATGGCTTGTGCTTTAAAAAGAGCCAGAGGAAAAAAATGGTAGAATGATGGAAAAATCCACTAATATTATTTTACTTACACTTTGTTAATTCTAATCATTAGAAAAAAAACTACAAAGCCCTTCTCTGCAGTCACTGTTGGGCAGTGAGGATACACGTGCATTCAGGAGTGACACAGTAGCTAGACTTGTTTTTCAAACAGCCAACCGTTACTTTTCACTTCCTTATTGACCAATCCTTCATTTCCTAAGTTGAAAATGTCACCGTCATCATACACTAAAAATGTTCTGTTTCAGGGCTCTTCATTCTGTTCCCTTGATTTGTCTGTTTTACTAGCTCAAGCATATGTTCAAGATCCGGGAGGGCTAGTCTTTCCTCATTCTTTTTTTCTGAATCTTTCTGGCCATTTAGGAGTGATGGGTTTGACTGTCCTGGGTCTTACATTTCTGCCATGTCTCTGTTTTAATCACTATGAACCCAATACCTTGAGCTGGCCAAAAACTTCGTCCTGATATTATGGAAAATCTAGAATGAACTTTTTGGCCAACCCAATATTTGGGCCCTTCTTGTAACAAATGGCCTCAGTTCAGTTCTCAGTCGTGTCCGACTCTTTGCGACCCCATGAACCCCAGCACTCCAGGCCTCCCTGTCCATCACCAACTCCCAGAGTTCACCCAAACCTATGTCCATTGAGTTGGTGATGCCATCCAACCATTTCATTCTCTGTCGTCCCTTTCTCCTCCTGCCTTCAATCTTTCCCAGCATCAGGGTCTTTTCAAATGAGTCAGGGCTGCTGTCTATGGGGTCACACAGAGTCGGACGTGACTGAAGCGACTTACCAGCAGCAGCTCTTTGCGTGAGGTGGCCAAAGTATTGGAGTTTCAGCTTCAGCATCAGTCCTTCCAGTGAATATTCAGGACTCGTTTCCTTTAGAAATGAGTCTCAAAGAATGAGCTAATTCCTGTTTTCTTTAGTCGGTTCTACACAAAAGATATGGCTCTAGAAAGTAACTCCTGTAATGCCTCCTTCATCATACCCTGGTACTTAGCATGCAATATTCTCTTCAAAGCAGCCTACCTGAGCGATTGTCTCTGGGTCCAGCGGCTTGTGGTCGTTGAAGCCTGAGTATTGCCCTGATGATGTGGACCTTCTAATAGGAGGGCTGTCAATCTTCTTGAGAGAGTCATGGCGGCTGATGTTGGTCAGGCTTCCGTGGCCTGGCCGACGCCTCCTCTCAGGACTGTCGTTGTTGAGGCCACGGTTCTGCAGCAGGCCCCGGGGATGACTGCCCAGGCTTGGGGACCCCAGGTCAATTGAGGAGTTGGAAAGACCATGTGGGGGATGGAGGGGGCAATGGCCATCACTGGTCCTGCCAGGACGCCTTGCTGGAGGGGGTGGCTCTCCTCTTTTTCTTTGTCTAGACAGAGAGAATAGCAGAGGTTGTCACACTGGGTAAGTCTTCAAGGCTGTGGACACCACAGCTCCTCAGAACCCTTGGAGAAGTGGAGCCTTGGGAGTCCACCTACCTGGCTAAATAGCCATCAGGATGTCGGTCTGTTGGGGAGTTCATGTCCTTGGATGAAGACTTGTCTTCAGTTACCGGCCCACTGCTGGCCTCGCTGTCAGCTTTCTGGCTCAGAGTGTCTGAAAATGTATCATCCCTGAGACAGTAAGAATCAAGAGTGAGGGTCTTTTGCTTGACAAATGGGGACAAAAGAATAAATGATGGCATTTCTGTATGTAAGTCTTTCTCTTACTAACATAACTTGTTTCTTTTCACTATAAATATAGCATCATTTCATGGCAGGTAAACTGGAAAATTCAGATGACAAATCGCCCATAATATAACATCCAGAGACAACCACTGTTTGAATTCTAGAAAATATCTTTCTTTGCTTTTCTCCTCCGCCTGGCATACCTATCTATAAGAATGTCCACGTGTATGTATAGTATTTACTGTATATATTTATATGTTTGTGTACTTTAGGACTGTATGTCTGCATAATACACACACACACAATATTTCTTGGATTCTGAGAGACATTTTAACAGTTTAAAGCTAGGCTGAATCAATCACTGTATCCGTTTTAAGTGGTATTTTTCTCTTTTCCTTGAAAAGCTGTTCGTAAATTGGTGCTGCACTGTGAAATACCATNCACACCCCTTTCATGGAGGGTCACACAGCCCTTTAAAGTCCTGCAGGGGCTTAGTAGAATGCTACTGCTACCAATAACAACAATGAGGGTGAACATGATGACTTCATTTTCCTACATGGCTATTATAATTTTGTGCAAGAGATTTCTATTTTTTGTAATTTTATACAAAGTGCTAGTATATCACACTATCCCTTTGGGATCTCGCTGTCCCTGACACTTTCTCTCCTACAGCTGTTACCCCTGCCCTTGCAGATGATGACTTTGTTCTGTGACAGCCTCTCTTTTGGAAACAAAAGTTACTCTCTTTAGTGATACCATGACAGAGGGAAGAAAATGCAATACCTGGGTGATCAAAGAGACAGATGAATACTCTGGTTAATTTAGTTATAGGAAGAGTCTGGCTGCAGGCAAGAACATCTGTTCTTTGTAAGCAATGCTTTTCTCTTCAGCACTATCAGGTGAACAAGATCAAAATGTTATCTCAAACACAGAGCTCTCAGAAAAGCTGCTCTTTATAGCCAAGAGTTAAGAACAGGTAAGAACTGACGCCACAGTGGCGAGATGTTTTAGGAAGATGGGAAGTGGTGAGATGGTTTGGGAAGAGAGATGGCTAGGGCTCTGTCATGGGCTTTTCCTGCCACTGGGACAAGCAAGGAAACACTGAGAAAAGTCACCAATGAAAAAGGAATGAATTATAGAGAAATGAAACTCAAGACAAAAGAAAGGAGAGAATAATGGCAGAGGGTGGGCTCAGAGGCTTTCAAAAGCAATCCCACAGAAATAGAAGCTGTCACTTTAAAGAGTTTCTTCCAACTTAAGTTTCTGAAAAATGTCAATTTTTTTTTTTTTTTTTAAGCAGAGGGTGGACTCTAGACACCTTGATAACCTTCCTGCTGAAATCAACTAAAAATGCTGGATTAAAAAAAAAAAAACTTTGTAAGTGCATTAATCATGACAGTGAGGAATACTAAACTTGATGAATGAAGGAATCTACGGACTTAAACAGGACACCAGAATTATGAACACTAAAATATGTAAGTCAGAGTTTGCCCTGAGAGCGTTTTCCCCTGCCTGGTTAATTTAAGCTTTATTTTAAACAAAAGACTAGGTCCAGAGGCTGCCCAGTATGGAGACTCTAAGCCCCACCAAAGTATTGAATTCTCAGTGTCACAGTGGATTTCTGGTTCTGAAATTCTCCTCCCTTCTCTCTCTCCACACTTCTCCATAGATGTAACCACTCTGACCTTGAATTTAAGGAAAAAAATCTATCTGAAGGCTTGGGAAAAAAAAAAAAATCACCTCAGAATCCCAATCACATTCTAGCCCTCAGGCAGGTTTGCATTTTAAGTTGATACTACCTGGGTGGCCTGAAAAACCCTCAAACTAAAAATCTATTGTGGTTCCAAGCTGGTTATGCCTCAGGCAGAAGTAAATGAAAACCCTCTCAGGAGGGACATACCTTTACCTCATTGTAAATGAATTCCATAAAGTTCTAAGAAATAGGTAAACAATATATAAAACACATTGGAAATAAGACTCATGAACAAAAGCCAACAAAAACAAATCCAGGAAGACTTCAGCTTTTTAGAATAATTAGACACGTAACTAAAACAATAGAAAGGATTAGTATTATGAGTAAAGAGCAAATGACCAAGCGGATATGAAAGTGAACTGAACTTGGGAGAAAAAATAATCAAAAATAAAACTGAATGAGTTTAAAGCAGGTTAGTCATAGTTAAAGAGGGAATGAAAGGATTATGCTTATAGCTGCTGCTGCTACTGCTAAGTCGCTTCAGTCGTGTCTGACTCTGTGCGACTCCCCATAGATGGTAGCCCACCAGGCTCCCCCATCCCTGGGATTCTCCAGGCAAGAACACTGGAGTGGGTTGCCATTTCCTTCAAGAGGTATTAAGAAAAAACTGACAGCTTTACATGTTCATATTAAAAATGTCAAAAAGTAATTTAAATATCAAACTTAAGAAGTTAGAGAAAAAAAATGACTCCTACAGAGAAACGTATAAAAGTTTATTGGGTGACATTAAGTAACTAGAAAGACGTTTGTGGACTGTATACTATAAAAATATCAATTTGTTCCATATTAATATATGTAGAATCAGTACAATTGCAATCTAAACCTCAACAGGTTTTTAGCTTTTTCTTGTTTACTTGAAAAACTGAATTTGGAATTTAAGTGAAATTGCGAAAGGCAAAGAATTGTTAAGAGGAACAAAGCCAGAGGTCTTGATTTGACAAACATTGAGATTTATTAAAAGGTATCAAGATGAAGATAGCAGTGTAGGGATAAACAAGTAGACCCACAGAAAAGAACAGAGACCAGAAATGGATTCACACAGAGAGGACACTTGACTTATGATAAAGGTGTGGGGCAATAGAGAAAGGACAATTAAGGCTGGGATAGTGGGGACAGCTGCACATCCATATGGAGAAAAGAACAGATCCCTACCTCACACCATACCTCCAAATGAATTCCTGGTAGAATTAAGCCCTATGTGTGAAAAACAAAACCTGAAAGGATTTAAAAGAGGCTATACAAGAACTTCTACATTAATATCAAGGTACAGAAGGATAGTGAAGTGAAGTGAAGTTGCTCAGTCGTGTCCGACTTTTTGCAACCCCATGGACTGTAGCCCACTAGGTTCCTCTGTCCATGGCATTCTCCAGGCAAGAACACTGGAGTGGGTTGCCATTTCCTTTCACTTTGACTTGCACAGAAGGATAAGGATTTCTTAAAGGAGACACAAAGTTAAACAACCATGAAGGAAAAGATGGGTAAATTCAGCTCCTTTAAAATCAAGATCCTCTGTTTGGCAAAAGACATAATAGGCACATGAAAGACAGGCTACAGAGCAGAAAATATTTGCAAAGCATATACTGAACTCTGGGAGTTGGTGATGGACAGGGAGGCCTGGTGTGCTGTGTTTCATGGGGTCACAAAGAGTTGGACACGACTGAGCGGCTGAACTGAACTGATACTCAATAAAGGGCTTGATCCAGCTTCATAAACTTTTACAAGGAAAAACCAAAGCCAAACCAAACTAAACCAAGCAAAAAAAGCCCAGAGAAACTAACAGTGGGCAAACAGGCCCTAAGATGGAAAAACATTTGATAGGAATTTTGCAAAAATAAACATACAAAAATTAGTGTATCTATAATAACCATGTTTTTCATGTTCTATAGTATGACCTCTGGGGCTTTTCTTCTCCTGAGGAAACTATCCCTTCCAGGGCTGGCAAATTTCTAGTCAACAGCTCATCTGGAATGTGCTTTTCAAATGCAAACCAACCAATCCAGGGCCCATACTCCAGCCACTTCCTCTCTGGAGCTCCCACATTTTAGGCCACTATCTCCCTGCCCCAGTCAATTCATGGCCAGATACCAATCAGAGACAGCCACAGAGCCCTCTGAAATTATTAAAACTAGGCAATCCTAACCCTGCTTACCCTGCCTTGCTTGTTCCTTCCTGTGGAAACCACCATAAAAACTCTTGGCCAATTATTCTCCTGCCCATCTGACCCTCGTGCCTTCCCTGGCCCCCCGAGGTGTGATGTGTTCCCTCCTCTTAGGAACTGTGAGCATCAGATTATCTTTTTAGTGGCAATCATCTCCTGATCTGTTGGTCTTACCATACCCCCTTACCCCTACCATAAGTTTTCTACTAATATACTAGGTTTTAAAAAGTCTTCATCAGTAAGCAGAGAAATGCACATTAATATCACAATGAGATACCATTACACACTTGACAGTATTGGCAAAGACAATATTTGATAAACTCAAGTGTTGATGACTACATACAACTGAAAGGCTGAGACACTGTTGGTGGGAGTGGGTAGTCCTACAACCATTTTCTTATTTTTTGGCTGCTTGTGGTAGGTGGGATCTTAGTTCCCTCACCAGGGATTGGACCCATGCCTCCTGAAGTGTAAGAATGGGATCTTAACCACTGGACTGACCTTACAACCATTTTCAAAAATAGTCTGGCAGTATGTAGCAAGGTTGAAGACATGCTTACTCCTAGGTGTGTATATCTGAGAGAAACTCCTGTACACCTGCAGCAAGGCACGTGTTCAAAATATTCATACCTGAACTGTTTTTAATGGCAAAAAAACAGAAAACACCTCACGTATTCATCAATAATAAAAAAAAAAGTACAGTGGAATACTATACAGTGGTAAATAAATTATTCTAATTGCATGCAACGATGGGGATGAATTTCAGGAATATCATACTGAATAGAAAACAGTGGAAGTATATATAGTATGATTCCATTTATAAAAAGTTCAAGAAAAAAAAATGAAACAATCCATTTAAAAGCACAAACACAGAGCTTACCTTGAGGGGTATGGAAAACAATGGGTTCAGGAAAGTAAAACAGTAATGATACCTTTTCCTTAAATTTGGTGGTGGTTTCACAGGTGTTTCCTGTAGTAGTATGCTTTGTAGTTTACACATATTTAGTAAATATTATTTTGTATCTACTGAATTCTTAATACAAGCAATTCTTGGTATACGTGCTACCAAAGCGAGTACAATATAAGTAATTCTTTAAAAATGGTTATAAAAATGGCTATAAAGACTAGTTTTATAATAGCATGAGCACAAGGCATACCGTCTTCACTGGTGTGCGGCTCTGTACCAGCGTCCTGATCCACTTCCTCCAGCGTACCGTGCTCACTGTATGGGCTGTCGCTGAGGAGCAGAAGCAGAAATCATATGAAACCAAAGTAAATTTCAAAACTGAACAACTGCTACTATAAGGAAAAATAGAAGACTTCGGAATGGCAAAGGAGTTCCTGGGTAGCCTTTCAGTGGAATGCTGGAGCCTCCAGGGTTGTGTAATCCTATAGGACTCTATGCCCCTTCATCTTTGACATATTACAACTCTGTAAAGACAAAATTGATGTGTAGGAAACTGACAGTATTACAAATTATTCTTATGTATAAAAATGAAAATTTGTTGAATTCTAGCGGAATATGATTATCACCCTCTGGCTACACCAATTTTTGCAAATTCACTTCAGTATCCCCTACTGCACAAAAATGGATGGCTCTTTGATTTCCGCTTTGAATTGGCTGTAGTGTCTTTTTCAACTTTTCTTGACACATGTTCATTTTTATATCTGAGAGTTAGATTTTATCCTTTAACATTACCACTGCTACTGCTGCTGCTGCTAAGTCACTGCAGTTGTGTCCGACTCTGTGCAACCCCAGAGATGGCAGCCTACCAGGCTCCCTCATCCCTGGGATTCTCCAGGCAAGAACACTGGAGTGGGTTGCCATTGCCTTCTCCAATGGATGAAAGTGAAAAGTGAAAGTGAAGTCGCTCAGTTGTGTCTGACTGTTCGCGACCCCATGGACTGCAGCCTACCAGGCTCCCCTGTCCATGGGATTTTCCAGGCAAGAGTAATGGAGTGGGGAAATGTATGCTGATAAATGGAATGCATTGGTTACAAATAACAAATCCTGACATTGTTGTAAAAGCCCATTTATACTGCTGGCATTGGGGGATGAGGATGATCACTATAATACTGATTTTCTGTTTAAAACACGTGGAATCTATAGGGAATATCACGTGTGGGAGAAGACATAATCAAGCACATGTTACTGACTTCAAGACTCTTTATTATGGGGATTTTACTCTGTTTGTAAAAAAGGAGCAACCACAAACAGTCCTAGAATACAACACATTAAGTAATCTCAACCAGACATCCATATATTTGCTCTGATAAAGTGAGTAAGACAGCACAACTTACTGATAGAGCCCTGAATATCTGTAAATACTAAACACGACTGACACTGGCCCTGAGACAAATACAACCAGGAAAATAAAATTCTGAATTCTGAAAAACTCACCAGGACTGAGTTTTATTCATTTATCTTTCCAGAGCCAAGCTTATGTCAGTATGTGCATGTAGTAAGTATTTTAAAAATATGTAGCCCTGGTGGGCTACAGTCCATGGGGTTGCAGAGAGTCAGACACAACTGAGCAACTAACACACACATAGAATCTATCCTGCTTTGTTGTTAATTTAGAAAGCAGTACTTCTGGAAATGGTCAACTCTGAATTTTCTTAATGGCACAAGATCATTTGTAGTTTAAATTATACTGTGGTTTAAGTTAAAAAAAAGTGTACTTTCAGTTATTTAGATNATGGAGTGGGGAAATGTATGCTGATAAATGGAATGCATTGGTTACAAATAACAAATCCTGACATTGTTGTAAAAGCCCATTTATACTGCTGGCATTGGGGGATGAGGATGATCACTATAATACTGATTTTCTGTTTAAAACACGTGGAATCTATAGGGAATATCACGTGTGGGAGAAGACATAATCAAGCACATGTTACTGACTTCAAGACTCTTTATTATGGGGATTTTACTCTGTTTGTAAAAAAGGAGCAACCACAAACAGTCCTAGAATACAACACATTAAGTAATCTCGACCAGACATCCATATATTTGCTCTGATAAAGTGAGTAAGACAGCACAACTTACTGATAGAGCCCTGAATATCTGTAAATACTAAACACGACTGACACTGGCCCTGAGACAAATACAACCAGGAAAATAAAATTCTGAATTCTGAAAAACTCACCAGGACTGAGTTTTATTCATTTATCTTTCCAGAGCCAAGCTTATGTCAGTATGTGCATGTAGTAAGTATTTTAAAAATATGTAGCCCTGGTGGGCTACAGTCCATGGGGTTGCAGAGAGTCAGACACAACTGAGCAACTAACACACACATAGAATCTATCCTGCTTTGTTGTTAATTTAGAAAGCAGTACTTCTGGAAATGGTCAACTCTGAATTTTCTTAATGGCACAAGATCATTTGTAGTTTAAATTATACTGTGGTTTAAGTTAAAAAAAAGTGTACTTTCAGTTATTTAGATTTTTCAGCTACTTGTTCTACTTCTACTTAATCCCCAGTAAGGTAGTGGGAAACAAAGTATCCTGCAGAGTCCAGAATGAAGGGTTTAGGCAAATCTATTTCCAGCTGCTCCTGAATCTGAGCTGCACAGGGCAGTTTTCGAGGGAGGCTGGGAGGCAACTGCTGAGTGGGAAGACTTGTGTGGACTTAGGAATCAGACAGACTTGGTCTGCCTCCAGAAACCACTAGTCATTGGCCTGGCTCCTTGGCCTCTCTTAACTTACTTGGTAGAGTGGGAATATAAGAGATCATATGCACTGGGAAGCTGGCACACAGGAGGACCTCAACGAATTAAAACCAGTTTTACTGTATATGATTTCTTTGAAGCTGGAACTCATATATCAAATAGTGAACATAAACATTTTGGGGTTTCCTTATCTTTGGATTATACATTTTTACCCTTCATTGGGAGGTGACTATATTGTCTTATTAAACATTTTTTATGCCAACAATATAATAATGTAATAACTCTGTTCAAAGTGACCATGACTTGTGTAATTGATCAGGACAATATTAGTAAGAATGAAAACGAAAGTAAGAATGAAAACACATTTAGTTGACAGCTGCTCCTTTAAAATGAAACTTTTGAAATACTTTTCGTAGAATTAAAACTATTTAGGAATGAAAATGAAGTCTGTTAATTCAGTTATCTTTTCTTGATACAACAGTAAAAATGTATACAGCTCTCTATTTAAAAACCATTCTCTACAAAAGTCATGATGGGGTAGGTGTATCTAAAAAGATGCCGTGCTTAAGGAAAAGAGAAATGAATATGAATTTCCATAAGAAGAAGCCAGTGCTGTCATGGGATTTAATATTCTAATTTATCTCAAGTGTTCCTGCTGCTTCTTTTTTTTTAATTGGAAGCACTGGCATCTTCTAGTCAATTCTTTTTTTTAAAATTAAGTTGATATCTGTACTTCTATAATTTTTTCCAGGAGGAGAAGGAAGGACTAAAATTCTTGGACTTACCAATACTCGTCTCCAGCCATACATTTCTCATAAACAGGGCCATCCAGCTCTTTAGCGTCTGGGAAAATAGTCTCATGGTGGATGATGATGGTTTTGACAATCTCATTCACATGAGCCTGGCAGGACACTTGATCCTGTATCTCTGGGACAGGCATCAATGTAGGGCCAAAACAGATGGCCAGGTTATAAGGGTCCATCATGTTTTCATCACTGTACTGTGAAAGACTACAAAAGAACAAGGGGAAAAAAGAAAATGCTTAATAGGATACTTCCTATTCTGAAAATGAGTTTTCTTATTAGAATAAAGTATTTCATCCTACTTTAATGTGGCTCAGCAAATTCTAAAGAAAGTAAAACAACTTATAACCTTTCCACTAGGTAGACATGGAAAAGGGGATATAAATCCTGTTTGCTTAATTAAGTGGCATTTGTTTTTTGAAAGTCACAAAGGAGTTTAAGATAATCTCTAACATAATGGAGACCAGGATCAAGTAAAGGAGTTTCATTTGCAAACAGTATGACCATCTTTAAAACTGTCCTCCAACTAACCAAATACACTTCAGATTTCAGTTTTTCCCATAAATCTTGAGGGAAGTCCCGAGAAAAACAAAAGCACCTTTTCTTTGTAGCCACTGAAAGAAACAAAGGAACTCCAGGCTTTGAAATTTGCTTTTGGGCAAGACGACCAATGCAAGGTGACAACTAGTGTCACAAAAGACAATTACAAGTGCAAGTGAAGGGGAAAAAAAATCCTCCATTCTCACATTCCATGTAAAGCTGTAAACTACAAACTTTGGAGAAGGTTTCCAGTTGTCTACTACTAATTTTAAAATTCAATTCAATGGCTCTTGGTGAGATATTTTCCCCAGGGGACTGAAAATAAGAAGTTCTTTATGCTATGCCTCTAACACATGGGCAAGGTGCTGTTCCAGGGAGAATCTAGGGAATCTATCTTTCAGTGTATAGAATGTCAACCTTGAAAGGAAATGTGAAATCCAGGTGAACAGATGACAAACGGAAGGAGAGAAAAAGAGACTCAGCTACATTTGTAAGATGTTGACAGACACAAAGAAACTGAGATACCGTGTGACAAGACACTTTACCCTGTTTTGGAAATAAGATAGCTGAGAAAGTAGAAAATACAAAAGTATAATTCTCACAGGCAACATATGTCTTTCCTTTCTGCCATTTCTCAAACATAAAATCTTAAAACAGTTCACAAATAACAGCCAATGATCATGTTACAGATCACCTTCAACATGAATGCAGGAAGGAAAAGTGAGATTAAGAATGATCTTATGTTCAAAAGACACGCTTAAGCTCAATGGGGAAAGTCAGTCAGTCTGGGTCTTTAGTTAGTGCTAGCTTGAAGAGCAAACAGCTGATACAAAATTTTTGATTTTACAATGAACATGAGAATGAATAGCTTCTTTCTCTTTCCAAAATGCCTGTCCCACATATCCTACTCCAGAGACTGGGCCTGGCCTCTGCACGAAGGCAGGAGCGGGAGCCAGGGGACATCTCTGGGCAGAAATGCTGGAAGCAATGCCGAGTTCTGGCTCATGGCACAGTTGCTAGTCTGCTGAGATCCACCGTCAGTTAGATTCACCCTTTGAGAGCTTTCTCGACTCATGGTCAGTTTGCTTCCCTAATCCACTGTGGTCGATTGGTTCACAGTAGGTTTCACTTAGGCGTGTCAAGAATATTTGGTATGGACATCATGCAGAGGCCAGCAGGAATGCGAGGTGGTCCATGTTGGGGAAGGAGAGGCACGTGCAATTGAAGGTAAAGATGGCAAACCTTCAGATTTTTACAACTATCTGGGTGACTAGGCTTATTTAAGGATAAAAGTTCACGGTATCATTTAACCTAAAATAGTTTACACCCCTCTCTCTCAGTACTGCTAATTTCCAGGGGTGACTTCTGTACTTGTGCTATCTATAGACGCTTTAGCTTCATTCTGTACGGGTTCCCTGCCGGCATTTCCCTATTGTAGGATACTTGGCTTGGGGGCTGGGGGCGTGTGGTCAGTCTGAATGGTATGATTTCAGGAAGAGTTAGCAGGGTGCTAATAAATTCCCATGGCTTTTAAGAACTGAACACATCTGGTGAAACAGAGGAAAAAATTTTCTAATTTTAAGAAGGGAGAACTCATGGTTGAGTGAGAAAGCATTTCCTGACGTTTACTCTACCTGAATTTTTTTAATTAAAAAAACTGCTTAATTGAAATGTTAAAGAGCACGGGGACTCAGATAGAACAGGGGAAGATGTTCCATGTACCTATCAGTGACAGAACTGAAATCAAGTTAAAGAGTCAAGTTTCCTTGAAAATAATGTAGTGATTTTTAAGATTTCTGTGACATTGTTTTAAAGATTGCTTTAGAAATATCATCTTTTTGACAAGGTTTCATTATACTCAATTTGTAGACAATTCTTTTTTGGATCTGTGTACAAGTCTCACCTACAATTCCCTTCCTTCCCTGACTATAACATTAAAAATCACAGAAATTTTCTGCAGTGAGCAGGAGGTTTACATCATTTTGACAAAAACATTTATGACACTGGCTTTGGATGGAAGTTGGAAAAAAGCACATATTTCACTGAAAAGTGTTCTTTTTAGTAATACTTATACATTTTTGCATTTATGGCCACAGTTTCTACATCTGGTGGTGAGGTTTATTTAGGTCATGGTGTGACCTTATACGGTAGGTCACACATGATGACTTTGATCTGCATCTTCAGGAAAAATGCACCTTCAGTCTCTATTCAATCATCTTCTCTTTGGCTCCACTAATAAAAGGAACCCAATGTACATTTTATAGAATCCAAGAACAAAGAATTCAGAGCGGTACATAGGGAATTGAAATGAGCATTTCTGGCAAAAAATTGTGGTACTTACTGATTGAGGAAGGCAAAGAGGTATCTCATCACTATAAGGACTGACCTGGGCAAGGTCAGGAGAAGTTTGCGGATGTGAAGCGCCCTCTCATAGAGATTATCTATTCCTACAGACAGAAGAGGAGATGGTTAGGATCCTTTTACCAGCCACGTTTAAAGCAGAACATTGTAGCACCCAAATCCAGTACATATCTGAACATAAGCAACACTTTGCCCTTAGGTGAGATGTAGTTGCAACCAATAAAGCAAATCAGTGGGTGATCTGCTTGGGTGTGCGCGAGGACCTCTCTTCTGACTCATCACTGTTTTCTGTGACTTCCATGGGCTTGGCTTTGAGCAGCTTAGAGTCTTCTAAATTTAAAAACTGTTATTCAGTTGTTGCTGTTTCCACATTTTGCATCTGATATGGTTTAAACTCCTTTTCGCTAAACATTAACTAAGGTAACTTTTTGGGATAGGATACCTCTCCCTTGGCATGACTCATTAATTCTTCATATGTATTTGTTAATTACTGTGACTCAAGAGTCTCAGTAGGATCAAAGGACTCAATAATCAAGTCATCAACATTTCTACCTAACTCAGTCTCAACAGTCCCAGGGCAACTGGTTTGTCTTTCATGACAACTTCCCGGGACACTTGGAAAACCCACACCATACAGAGATGGAAGACGGAATACCTAGAGATGATTTGCANTAAAGGACTCAATAATCAAGTCATCAACATTTCTACCTAACTCAGTCTCAAGAGTCCCAGAGCAACTGGTTTGTCTTTCATGACAACTTCCCGGGACACTTGGAAAACCCACACTATACAGAGATGGAAGACGGAATACCTAGAGATGATTTGCAAGGCACTGAGAGTTTGGTGTGGTGAATTTTGCATCTATAAATGCAAAAGGAACCACGTTTAATATAATATTGATCTGTAACGTTTGTCAGATTCCATAGGGGGCCTGTCATCTTTAGGCTAGAAGAATATACAGGTATTACTTCGAAGAGGCTTCATCTTAATTCAAGATCCTCTTGCTTCTAATTTCTGAGTTCTAAACTCAATTTCCTACTCCTTAAGGGAAGTTTCAAATTTTTATTTAAAAAGAATTGGAATAGGAATTTACATATTAATTACACAGCAGTATTATGCATAACAGCCAATAGGTAGAAACGTCCATTGATAGATGGGTGGATAAACAAAATGTGGTATATATTCACAATGAAATGTTATTCAGCCTTATAAAGGAAGGGAATTCTAATACATGCTACAAGGATGAACCTTGAAGACCCTATGCTAAGTGAAATAAGTCAGACACAAAAAGCCATACACAAATATTGTATAATTCCACTTATATGAGGTATCTAGAGTAGTCCATTTCACAGAGACAGGAAGTAGAGTGGTGACTGTCAGAGATGGAGGGAGGAATGGGTAGTTACTGTTTAATGGGCAGAGTTTCAGTACAGCATGAAAAAAAGAGTTCTGGAGGCAAACAGTGGTAATAGCTGCAAAACAATGTGAGTGTACTGAAAGCCATTGAATTGTACATTTAAAAAAGATGAAAAAGGTAAATTTTACGTCAATTTTACTGCAATAAAAAAAGAATGGGGGAGGGGGTGCCCCATGAGATGCCAAATAAAGACTTTAGGGGAGAAAAGCAATGGGAATGTAAAAAAGTGACACCAAGAAGACTGGATAAGATTATGTGAGGTTGGCACTTCCTGCAGCTACAGTGAACATACACCAAAGCAAAGCAGAAAGGCTGGCACTCCTGGAATAGAGCAAAAGGATGTGTCCCAAAGGCCGGACCATGACGACTGTGAGTAGGGCTCAGATATTACCTGGTTGGCAGCATGCATCCTACAGGAGTCTTGCTCTGGGTAAAAATGACTCATTTACTCTCCAGAGTCCAGTTAGCACATCAAAATTTATGTTTGCTATGGACACTCTAATTAATGTGCATTTCTAGCTGGCTCTGAGTGTGGCAATTCGTATCTTTCAGACTTTTATACTGCCTGAAAAGACTGAGTGTGTGTGCGCGCTCAGTCATGTCCAACTCTTCGTGAACCCTATGGACTGTAGTCTGCCAGGCTCCTCTGTCCCTGGAATTTTCCAGGCAAGAATATTGGAGCGAGTTGCCATTTCCTACGTCAGGAGATCTTCCCAACCCAGGGAACAAAGCTGGGTCTCTCATTTCCTGCATTGGCAGGTGGTTTCTTTATCACTGTACCACCTGGAAGCCAGGAGGAGATTGTTAGATAGCATCGCTGACTCAATGGACATGAATTTGAGCAAACTCCAAGATAGTGGGGGCCAGAGGAGCCCGGCATGCTGCAGTCCATGGGGTCACAAAGAATCAGACATGACTTAGCAAGTGAACAACCACATGAAAAGATGGATCTTTTCCTCAGACAAGTTGTCAGTGAGGAAGATCGTATTTCACCTGGATTTCTTTTATGCTGGGATTCTTTTTCACATTTCAGCATCTCATGTTATTAGGTAAAAGTGGGATTTGCCCAATCTCAGTCACATGCTCAGAGCTCCCTTGGCTAATTTATGTTCCTTCCCATGTCAGCATACCAACTTCACAGCATGGAGGTTTGACAGCTCCATGTAAACGTGTGTGGAAAATTCACCACCAAACAGAAGTGAATTCAGAAAATGGCCAAAAGTTCAAATGGCCATTCCTCTGAAAATATCAGCTCTTCTGTGGCACTGTTTGTAAAGGTGTTTGTCAGAAAACAAATAAGAAAACATAAGATGCAGATTTATCCTTAAGGAGGAAGAAAGGGAAGGAAATTCCTTGGTGGTCACATGTAGAAATGGCTTATGTAAGAGCAGGCAAATATTTCTGAACTCCATTGCCCAATAAGCAATAATCAAGGGGAATTTAAAGGCGCTGGTGGTTAAGAACCTGCCTGCCAATGCAGGAGACTTAAGAGATGAGGGTTCTATCCCTCATCTGTGGGCTGGGAAGATCCCCTAGAGGAGGAAATGGCAACCCACCCCAGTATTCTTGCCTAGAGAATACCATGTACAGAGGAGCCTGGTGGGCTATATTCCATGGGGTCACAAAGAGTTGGACACGACTGAACCAACTTATCATAGCATGCAGGATATTTTTAGGTTCAGTGTTAGGTTTTAATAATGTCATAGTATCAATTAGTTGTGTGTGTAACAGTATATGTGTGTGAATGAAAAGGAAAGAGAAAAAGAGACCTTTTAATATATTGAATAAATCTTAGCCCTGAGATGATTTACCAGCTGTTCTTCTAGGTAAGAAATGAACTGCTTATAAATCTTTCTAATTAACCATTAATAGATCTACAATATATTTAGGTAAATTACACAGAGATACAAAGCAGATTAGTGGTTGTCTAGGGCTGAGGGTGATGGTGGTTTGAGTGTTTGCTAACTGGGGTTTCTTTCTGGAGTTCTATGAATTAAGCCATTGAGTTCTTTCCTACTTAACAAGCAACATTATAGATATAAATATATAAATAATGTCTCTTCTTCTGCTGAATTATCAAATAGAAACTAGTAAAGAAACTAAATCTTAGCCTAAGGAGCCTTACCTGTTTCAACACTAAGCCTACTAATCATTTTTGCAGAGACAAGGAATCTTTGAGAAAATCATTGTAAGGCAGCAAACAGAAATTTTGAGCTCAGAGAGAAAACTACTGTGTATGGCAATAAAGCCGGAAGAATTTTTAGCAACGAAAACATACATTGGAACACCAGGAAAAGAGTTCAAAAGCTTTTCCCATAAAACCATCAGATATAGGAAACAAATTTATGTACCAAGAAGTGCATCATGGTATTTTTGTATAACTGCAAAATCACTTTTGGAAACAGTCTAAATAGAATAAAAACCATTATATGGACACTAAAAACTATATTTTGAAAAATAACTTAGTGATGTGAGGAAGTGTTAATAACATTAAATTTAAAAAAGTTTATAAAGAGAAAATATGGTATGATAATTTTTAATAACATTTATTGATATAATTTATGTATTTTAAGTATACAATTTGATGGGTTTTAGTACATTTGGAATTGAGCAACCATGACTTCAGTCCATTATAGAACATTTTCATCATGTCTAAAAGAAATCTTATATCCACTAGTAGTCATTTGGAATGATGCTTTTTTTTAAAAAAAAATAAAATGTATATAGTTATGGTATATCCACATAATGGAATATTATTTGACAATTTAAAACAGGTACTGACATATACTACAACATGGGTGAACCTTCAAAACATGCTAAACGAATTAAGCCCATCAAAAAAGACCATATATTGTATAATTTCGTTTATATGAAATAGGCAGAATTGGTAAATACACAGAAATAGAGAGTAGATTAGTGGTTGTCTAGGGCTGAGGGTGACAGTGGTTATGAGTGTTTGCTAACTGGGATTTCTTTTNTAAAACAGGTACTGACATATACTACAACATGGGTGAACCTTCAAAACATGCTAAACGAATTAAGCCCATCAAAAAAGACCATATATTGTATAATTTCGTTTATATGAAATAGGCAGAATTGGTAAATACACAGAAATAGAGAGTAGATTAGTGGTTGTCTAGGGCTGAGGGTGACAGTGGTTATGAGTGTTTGCTAACTGGGATTTCTTTTTGGAGTCATGAAAATGTTCTAAAATTGATTTTGGTGATTTTCCTAATCCTGTGAATATACCAAAAACCACTGATTTGTACATGTTAATGGATAAACTGGTGGTATGAGAATTGTCTCTCAATAAGCTGCTTTAAAAATACATAGGAAAATGTGCTGTTTGCAGGGACATGAATGGACCTAAAGACTGTCATACAAAATGAAGTGAGAAAGAGAATAACAAATATTGTATATTAATGCATATAGGTAGAATCTATAAAAATGGTTCAGGTGAACCTATATGCAAAGCAGAAATAGAGACACAGATGTAGAGAGCAAAAGTATGGACGCCAAGGGAGGAAGAGGGGATGAGACGGACTGGGAGGTTAGGATTGACATACATACACTGCTGGGTATAAAAGAGATAACTAATGAGAACCACTGTATAGTACAGGGAACTCTACCCAGTACCCTTTGGTGGCCTAAATGGGAAGAGAGTCCATAAAAAGAGGGGATGCATGTATATGTATGGCTGATGTGCTCTGTTGTGCAGCAGAAAACACCCCCAGGCCGTAAAGCAACTGTGCGTGCATGTGAGCTCGGTCGTCTCTGACTCTCCGCAACTCTTCTGGATTGCAGCCCACCAGGCTCCTCTGTCCAGGGGACGCTCCAGGCAAGAATACTGGAGTGGGTCGCCTTCTTTTCCTCCAGGGGATCTTCCCGACCCAGGGATCAAACTCATGTGGCCTGCTTCTCCTGAACTGCAGGCAGATTCTTTACCGCTGAGCTATTTTGGGAAAGCCTCAAAGCAACTATATTCCAATAAAAAAATTTTAAGAAATACATAGGTGTATATATATTGATATATCTGGGAAAATATTAAAAAGGTTAATATTATCTTTGTGCATAAGAATTCTAGATTTGTTTTACTCATTTTCTAATGTTTCTATAGTAATCACACATTAGTTGCAGATTAAACAATTATTTTTAAAAAGCAGTGATTGGCTATTGGATGATTTTAAGGAATTTTTTTTTTTAAGGTATTAAAATGGTTTTGTGACAATGGATTAAAGACAGTCTCTTTAACAAGTAGTGCTGGGAAAACTGGCCAGGCACTGGTAAAAAAATGAAAAAATGNTGTTCCAGAGACTTATCTAAACTCCAAAGATGAAAAGGGAAAATCTCTTAGAATAAAAGAAAAGGGAAGTTTTTCTATACAAATATCACATTAAATTACCTTAACAGAGAAAATAAAATCCAATTAAGGCGATACTAGGAGATGACACAGACAACAGCAATTGATCTCCATGAGACCTCTCTCCACTAACATTCCTAAGTCTTTTGCTTCTATCTCAAACTTAGACTGAATTTACTTCTGAATAAATATCTTATCTCTTCTAGTATACTTTAAACCTCCTGAATGCAAAAGTCAAGTCTTTGAATCCTGAGAAAGTTTTGCAACACTGTAGGCAATAATCATCAAAAATCTGTAATATTAATGGAAGGATATAATAATGAATGACATACCATGTTCAAATACTTTATTGAAAATCCAGGAAAAATACAGGTATATCATGGTCACATTGGTAAGAGAAAATGCTTGCCTAAAGATAAATCAATAATAACCAGGAAACGCCTTTTAAATAGATGTTGGAAGAAATGGGGTTGCTATACATGGTGCCATTAAGTGGTTTTGAAAAAAATTGCATTCGGCAAAATTATGCACTAAAAATAACAGGACTTATGGGGAAACCACTGCACAACATCTAAGAATCTGTAACTAGAGAACTAACAAAAACATTAACAACACTACTGAAATTACTGGCATAGTTAAATCTACTGGTGTGTGCACCTAGCAACCGTAGCAGCCTTAGTCGCCAGGGGCTCCCGCTTCTTTGAGATGTTGGTCCTGTGGGTATTCATTGCCAATAGAGACTATTTTCATACAAATTAGCCCAAGGATTATTAATCCATTTTTCATTAATCCATTGTTTAAATACAGGGGGAAATGTCTTTGCAGCTTCTTTATGCGCCCCTGTAGCATTTCATGTAAGGCGTTCTTTGCAATAAAAGATATTTCTGTAGATTTTCCATTTTTTTCCTTTATGATCTTATTTTGCTTCACATCTACTTGTAAGAAAGCTTGTCTTTGATTGTAACACATTTACTGTATTGGGAAAAATCATGCCGGAACCAACACGATGTCTGGGTTAAACTAACATCATTTCTAAATGCTTCTGAAATAATTATAGCAAAGAAACACATGTTTTGTGCAGGTAAGACCAGTAAGTGGCTAACCCAGGTATTGGCTTATGTGACCTGAGTTTGCAGTAGGAGTAACTGTCACAGTTGTAAAGATGACAAACATACTGCACTGTATGTTGCGAGCAACATATACTGAGGCTCACTGTGTGCCAGGCATGGTGCTAGAAACACTTAGCATGGATTGTCTCCTTTTGCTTCACACAGACTCTATGAAGTAGATAAAGAAATATATATTTAAAAAGATTAAATATTGATCTCTGCCCAAGGTTACAAAGCTGCTAAGTGGTGAAGCTAGGATTTGAATCTAGATCTTTCTGCCTCCAAGGCTGCAGCTTTGAATAATCATAATGAAATAGTATTTCTCATTCAATGGAAGTGTGATGTGCACCTGCAATAGTAACTGACAATAGAGCCCAGCAGTCTTTCCCCAGCTGGTATGTGGAAACATAAACGTGGATGATCTCTGTATCTAGAAAACCACTGAACATTAGAGAGTGCTTATAACTTTTTGCAGATATAAACTTTCTGGCTAGGCTGGTGAGGAAAATCTTTGCACATGGCCAAAGGGGAATTCCAGAAGTGTGACAGCATCTTCGCAGTTCTTTCCAGCTGGGTCAGAAGCTGTTGTGATGACTCGAGCTACGTGAGGGCCATGGAATGGACACACAGGCGCACTTCTGAATTCCACACAAGCATCAGACTGTACAGGGTGGGGGTGGAGGTAATTATGATCGGGGAATTCCTACTCTATGAGATCTAGGACTTTAGGCATGCTTGCCAACAAAATGATTTTGGGGGAGGGGACCTCCCTGTTTGGTCTAGTGGTTAAGAATCTGCCTTTCAATGCAGGGGACACTGGTTTGACCCCTGGTCAGAGAAATGAGATCTCAAATGCCTCGGAGCAAGAAAGTCAACACTCCAAAACTAAAGAGTCCGTGTGCCACGACCACAGGGCCCATGTGCTCTGGAGTTTGTGCACCATAACTAGAGAACCTGTGCACCACAACTAGGAGGGAGGGAGAGAGGGAGAGAGCCATACTTTGCAACGAAGAGCCTGCACACTACAATAAAAGATCCCATAAGCCACAACTAAGACCTGATACAGTCAAAAACATAAACGAATATTTAAAAATGATTTTGGTGGAATGTTAACTCCTAATTTAAATTCTATTTAACCATGCATTATGCACTCATCATGTGTCTGGCATTAACTATGCCAAGTGTTTGGGCTACAGAGCATAATAATCCATCAAGACCTCACACACCCATGGGGCTAAATGTAGGCATTGCCTCGAACAGATTCCATGCCAGGCACTCTTCTTGGCATTTCATATGTATCAACTCATTTCATTCTTACAACCCTATGATATATAGACTGATGTTCTCCTGATTTTATAGATGATGAAACTAAGGTACAGAGAGGTTAAAAAACTTGCTGGTGAGCAGTGTGGACCTAGGATATGGACCTAGGCTGTTGGAGTCTAGAACCTATGTTCTTAGCCTCTTCTTACTAGCCTTCTTTCTTTTCTTACTAGCCTCTTCCCTAATAGAGGGAGACATAGAGTGGTTAAAAAATTGTAATGTGGGGCTTTAAGAAAAATTACAGACAGAGGTACACAATGGAACATTAGTAGAGGAGAAAGTGACTAACGCTGCCTCAGGTGCTAGGGTGAATGGCAGTTTGGGAGGAGTGCCAGTTCAGCACATCCGTCCCTGCGGATATCAAATGGCCATGAGGGACAGCAGATATAGCAGCACCAGCAAAGGCATGGAGGTGGGAAATGGTCCAGCATGTCTGCAGGTTGCTATCACTGAAACAAAGTCCCCTGAGCAGGTGGCAGGAGATGAGTGCCCAAAAGGAGAGATCAGATGGAGGAGAAATTTATACTATGAACTGACCATACCAAGGAGTCTGTTTTCAGGTGGAAAATAATGAAATAGATTTTAAACAGGTGGAGAGAGGTGGGAGGCGGTGACGGTAATATAAAACTCAATTTGCCCTTCTGAACCTAGGCTTTTGACTCCAACAGCTTAGGTCCAAATCCTAGGTCCATCTTGCTCAAAGAAAGTTTCTTAACCTCTCTGCACCTCAGTTGCATCACCTATAAAATCGGGAGAACATCAATCCATCAATCACAGGGCTGTGAGAATGAAATGAGTTCATACATGTAAAGTGCCAAGAGGAGTGCCTGGCATGAAGCAAAAGGAAAAAGGAAAGAGGGCAAAACGTAGGAGTAGGATCTCCCAGTGAGAAACCAAAGCACTGGCGACGGGAAAGGGGAAGGGAGGGTGAGTGGAGAGATTTTCTGAGGTCACTCGGACTTGTTGATCCAGGTGGGTAGTGGGGGAGATGGAGGAGGAGGCTTGTTCATTAGAGTAAAGCTCGATTCTCACAAAAGCCCTCACTGTGTAATTTAAGTTAGTTCAACAGCCTTGCCTGGGAATGTGGACTTAAAGGGATATTGAGTTTACAGACATATGGGATGTGGCTCATTCCCAGTATTATTGCTTTCACCTTCTTTCCTATAGTGTCAAGAGCCCCCCACCCCCTGAAGAAAAAGCAATGCTTTGCTCTGCTGATTATGGGTTTCATAATACATCATACATGCTCCCAGAGTCACTCTGCCTATTAGCTGGGGATGCCCACTGACAGATAATTACCACCTACTGTTCCTGCACTGTAATAATGATCATTTATCTCCTTTTACCTTTTTTTCCCAAGTAACAAAGATGGTGGAAAAGACCAAGAGCCAAAAGCCAAAAAACAATTAACATTTCCATGCTTACAGCTTCTGCCTTGCCTTCAGTGAGTTGGCATCTGTTTCTCTGCTCTGTCCCAGCTACTAAGTGAAGCTCATGGGCTCTGTGGAACCTGGGTAATGTTCAGGAGCAAAGCCCACTCAGCGAAGGGCGAGGCCACAGCTGGGTGGATGAGTCACGCTGGATCCAAGACAAGTGGTCTCAGAAATTTGGTGGTGATGGGGTAATGGATAGGGAGGAAGATACAGGGCTGCTGCCTTTTCCAGGAAATTGGTTAGTCAAATAATTCTGGTGGGGAAAGAACTGAGGGGGGGGCAAAAAAACCCAATAACATAGCCCACTTACTGACACAAGAAATCAGATCATTAAATCTTTCCTTAGGAAAGAGGGGGTTTTCCAGCCCACGGAAGTAGAGCTTTAGAACGCCAGCAACTGAGTTAATATCACGGTTACTCTGGTCATCAGCCAAAGGGTTTTCACCTAAAAAAAAAAACCCAACAGATTAGTTACATGCACATTGCTTCTCTTTTTATTTCTGAACAAAAATATGTTTCTATACTCACACACATTTCTATATATACATGTATCTTTTAATTACATGCTACTAAAAGATTACATGCTACTAAAATTAAAATAATTGGTTTAGATATTCTACCCCATGATTAACCTAAAAATAGTTGGCCAAAATAAAGCTTTTTTTATATCATATGCTACCAAATAATCCCTTACAAATTACCTAAAAACTTAAAATAAAATATTGTGGGATTTATAATTGGACCCAACTTTTTTTTTTTAAAGCTAAAATCTGTAATCTTAGTTTGACATGAATTCAAATACTACATTCTGTGTCTTGTATCCTACTGAGGAAAAAGAAACAATGTAGGTCTGTCTGGCTATGCCATATGGATCAGGAAAATTTATCAGAAATATAGGACTCAACTAATGTGAATACCTACTATTAAATAAGTTTGACATGAATTCAAATACTACATTCTGTGTCTTGTATCCTACTGGGGAAAAAGAAACAACATAGGTCTGTCTGGCTATGCTGTATGGATCAGGAAAATTTATCAGAAATATAGGACTCAACTAATTGTGAATACCTATCATTAAATATCATTAAATAAGTGTTTCTCAAAGTGAATGGTGGTGTTCATAGCACATTTGAAAGTTGACTTCAGCAGTAGGAGATTTTGAAATCAGACAGGAATTTGGAAACGTACCCTTAACAGCAGCAAAGAACGTGTATAAACAGTGGGAAATTTATATATCACAAACGTGAAATGACATTATTCTTTACGGTGGGTGCTTTTAAAATATTAGGTAACTGACCTGACTAGTCCACGTTCTTGAGAACTAAACTGAAATAAAATCCTTAAGAAGTTCAATGTGTGTCCTTAAATCAAACTACTTTTTTTATTCATAGGTCTGCGCTTCTAAAGCTCACAAAAATTGTACACTGCATTTTAACTTTTCTTTGCCTCTTGGGGCAGTTTATTTTCAGGGACTTGTGGTTCCTTTTTCTCTGCTTCTAGGGCAGGAAATCACTGAACATGAATTCACCAAAACAATTTTTTTTTTTGCCCACCGTGAGAAAGCCTCACCCAAAGAGATCACAAACAAACAACAAATGCCAGGGGAATGTCCAAGGAGAAGTAAGAAAACCATTTCTGCCTACAATGGTTGGCATAGGAACCTGATGCTTTGCTATATTTCAATTTATCTTGAATATGGTCCATGTAAGAGACCTGGACACTTAGCTCTTGAGGGGAGACTCCTCTGCTCTATACATCATATCACTCAGAGGATTTGGAAGAGGAAAAACAATCTGGCTCCAAGTTGACCTCTTCAACCACAGTTTCAAACTTGGCTTTGTACCAAGTCTGAGTCAGGACAAATGGGACCAAGAGAGGTGGCCCTGTCTCCAAGCCATGATGTCCCTCCCTCGGCATCCTTGGCTTGACTTTCAGGCAAGGGCAGGAAGGTGCAGATGTATCCAAAAGTAGACATAAGACAAGTCATTTTAATAGGAGAGCATTATGAGCTAAGAGCTACCACTTAAGAGTTAAGCACTTTCATGGCTTATATCTATTTCTCACACCAGTCCTAGAATTTTGCAGATGAGGAAACTGAGGCCAAAGTAAGAGATTAGTCACTTGACCCAGATCACACAATTAGTAAATGCAGAAATGTGATTTGATTCTAGGTCTGCCTGATACTCACCATAATGTGCTAATGAACAGTTTAGGAGGACTTATTTGACAGTCAGTTGGGATCAAGAATAAGGCACCAACTAAGGTCACAGGGGAGGAGTCTGGAGATGGCAATAAGAGGAAGGAGACTTCCTGATGAAGGGAGTAGACACGAAGCTTCGATGAGTCACCTCAAACACCTGCTATGGAGGCCAGAGCTATTCTTGCCACTTTCCTAGAACCTTTTTCATGAGCCACCTTTTACAGTGTGCTGAGGATTACCAATGCTGCTCCTAAACCTAGGATACAAAACCCATATGCTTTTCTAGACTTGATAACAAAGCCTTATGATTGTGGCTTCATTTCTCAGCTGCTCTAAATAGATTCTTAATTCAACATCCGAAAAGAAATAAATGAAAGAAAGGTTTTAAAGACATATAGGATGAGTATGCCACTTTTCTCTACAGAAAATGATGACTTTTAAACAAAGTTTGCTTATAGGTACAGATGTGCAATTACCTCTCTCAAATGAATTTTTAATATCATTGACTTCCACCTGGGAACCAGACACTCTGAAAATCCCCTGATGCTGAAGACCTAAAGATAAAAGAAAGGAAAGAGCATGAGAGAGTTCATCACATCCTCCAGATCCCCTTTTTTTCCAACCATTAAGTATTAAAAGGAAAGACACATTTACTGCAAGACTCCTAGTAATTGTTTAAGGTAAGAATACTGCAGTTTACGGCTTACCATAGAGATTTATGAACCGAATACAGCTTTCCACAATGAGGGGGATGATCTGTCCTGAGTCCTGGGTCAAGAGATGGAAACCAGTTAACAGCAGAGCAGAGGCACAAATCACACATAACGTTAAAGCTTATAGTTTAACCCTAATTAAGGAATGCATTTCATTCATTTAGATGATCATTTCTAAACACACTCCCTCTAAAATATTCTTCAAGGGCCAAATATAAAATTATATACTACCAAAGGTATATTTCAGTTCTGAGGCAAACCAAATTAAATACATTGCAGGCAATCGTGTTTCAGTGTTCACTCTGCTATGCCTAAGGATGTCATAGCTAATTCGCCTTTTCTATTTGCATGTCGGCTCACATACCAAAATGAATTATGTTAACCACTTATATTTAAAAAGGTTACTTACACAAGTAATTAATCTAATGGACCTAAAAAGAGCTCAGTATATTCTAACTGTAGCATCTTAGGACTGACTGACTGTATTAGTCAACAAACACAACCATTCAGCCATCTCAGGATCCTCTCTGTAGCACCCCCGAGAACCCACCATCTAGATGATGACAGTTATAAAGGGTTTATGTGTTTCCAGATGCAAAATACAAGAATTGCTTTATAGCTGCTCATAACGTGTCATGTATTTATTTAGTTCGCATCAGATCTGACTTACCCTCTAAAGATTTTTCATTGTTACTTTTTCATGTATTAAGGATGGAGAAAAAAAACGTGCACCCCATTAGATCTTGTTTTCTTAGAAGGAACATTTCTCGGCCTTCTTTCTCTACATCTTGTAATATACGCATCGCATTCTACTGAACAAATGTGAATTCGGCAAATGTATTAAGGCATGTATAGGACGACAAATGAGATGAAGGAGCTGCTGAGGTCACAGTTAAATATGTGTCAATGCCATGCACTCCATGTAGTTAAAGAAGGTTACTGACTACGGAGTTATTTTTCATCTACTTTTCAGACTCTGCTCTTTCAGGAATTAGAGCTTTAAAGGAAGTATGAAGGTTTCAAATGATTAGCTGAAATTAGGTACTAATTCATGGGGAATTTTATTCTGCAACACACGAAGAATTTGGTTGTCTCAATATGTTAGAACTATTAAGAATCCACTAACCTTTCCAATTAAGAAACAGTGGAAGGAGTGGGAATAGACTGTAGACCAGCAATCTAACTTTTTACTGTGCCTAGAATGGGTAATATACTTCTTGAGGGAGAGTTTCATTTTCAGTTTTAAGACAATATAAACAGTGTATAAGCCAGTTAATGGCTCAATTACTTCTGGAGCCTGCATTAAGTTTCTCTAATTAGGCATTTTGTTTCAGGAGCATAAACTTTATTCATTTCTTAAAGAAGATCCTGAAGAATAAAAATGCTTTTTTAATGTGAGCTAGTTGGCTTAAAAATGGCCATATTATTTTATCAAAACTTACTGACTATGAGAGGGGATTTTTCTTTAGGATACAAGTTTATTTCAGGTGATGTAACCTTTATATGAACAATTTCTATAACACTGTAATCTAGAAGAGCAACAAATATTTAAATGTAAATGATGAAAGGAGATTATTAGTTGGCAACCTGGCTGAACTTAGTATTAAAACAAAAAGGGAAACCAAGAATAAAAGGTTATTAAAAGAAAAATGTTCGCACTAAGAAAGTTCTAAATAGAAATGTCTTAGATTTTCATATTATTTTAAAAATATTTTCATCTTTACTCAGCTAATTGCTCATCCTTCAGCTATCATTAGTATTTCATTTCATATAATGAATTCTGGAGTCAAGAAATAATGAATGTGCCTGTTTAATTTAATTTCACGGACGCCAGATGCTTTGGTAGAAAATATTTTACAGGAAGTGAAGCAATGGGCTCTGCTCCACTGACCATTCAAACAAATCCCTTTGTGTCTCAGTTTCCCCATGGGAAATAGAGAAAAAACAGTTTTTCCTTTGTTGTGTTACAGTGATATTGTGGGGCTCTCAACTGACTAAGCACTTTTCAAAAGTGTAGAGATCACGATACCTGCTGTTTCACTGCTAAGACCAAAGATTCTTTAACACTCTATCTGGAACGAAGAGGAGCTTACAGAAGTTAATTTTCCATGCTAAGTGGTTTGCTCCTCCTCTCATGCCTAAATTTGGTTTCCTTTAACTATTTTTAATGAAAAATCTTTCAAAAACACAACATGTGCCTTTCTATGATCTTAAGCAGTCATTCTTACACTGTGTTATCAAATACAGTGGAAACATACATCTACCTCTTCGAGCTGTTCTATGTTCTCCTTCTCTGCCAGGCCATCAGCTGCACATCTCAGCGCTTTCATTTGATCGTTCCCTTCTCTCCATCTAATTTGCCCCTGTTTGTAAGCCCTGGGCTGGGAAACCAGATAATCAAATTTGACAATAATTTTATATTAAATTAGAGCCAAGAAGGCTCTTCTGGGTTTAAGGCTAATAGCAACAGACTCGTGATTGCTCTTTAGGTTGTCCAGGGGCTTTCACACAGTTCCAGGGTTAGGATTCATTTTTAAAGGTTGCCGGAGGCTCTAAATTTCTTCATGTATGTATGTATGTGTCTATCCACATACATGCACACACATATATTTTGTAACCATTAGTGTACATATTCAATAAAAGATCTGTCTTTAAAGAAAGTAAGACACGTAACATATTATTAAGGGAGGTTACCAATGACGTAGTTTCCTATATAAATTCAGTCTTCAGAAACATTGCATCCTAGGTCGTTCTTCTATATTTTGTATAATTTACATGAGGGCCCAATATCCAGTATTAAATGTGCACTTGGTATTTAATATTGACTCTCTTATCAAATATATACAAAATTTGGTATATTTGCCAAATATATAATGTAAAACCTAAGGATTTATCCAGTTTTACTAGAGGACTACTCCCCTTAAAATCAATGTTTGATTTCTATAATTCTTTTTTAAGTAAAACCTATTTATAAACCGGTCTAATTTCCAACTGCAAACACTTTTCTTTTAAAGACCTTAAAAAATCCAGTTAAAGCCAAGCATGACTGTGATTTGAAAATGGTATCAAGAGCGAAAGAGGCTGTGCCCGCGACTTCCCTCGAGCACAGTACCTGGTGTCTCGCGTGTGAATTCCTTCGTCCTCGGCTAGAAGCATTATCAGAAATACAGGGTGAAAAAGAAGACAGAGTAAACACAGCAGAGATCCAGATACAGACCACAGGGCCTTACACTTTGTCCAATATAATGAATTCCTCAAGTCATGGGAAATTGAAACTTGCTGTGCTTCAAAGCTAGCCTAACAATGGACTTTCGAGATATATTTTGTGCCGTCTCATTTACATGAGTAGAACTAAAGCCTTTTATCAGGTAGCTCTTTTCCTTTTTGTACAAATTAAGGATTTTTTTTTTTTTTTTAAGAAGAGGGCTTTCTCTTTTGCCAGTATAATAATACCCACATTTATTCCCTCTTCTGAAGGCACTCAAACCAAACAGTCTTTCCTCTCTGACTTCAGGAAATATTATATTGATTTTCTGGGAAAGCAAAGAGCCCCAGGACAGACTTGGACATAATGACCTGCCTCCTTTTATGAGAGGCTGAGACCATTATAGTCAGAAGCGTGGAGATCAGCCACCCAGATGGCTGGTGCCAGTACCTTGATGAATGTTTCCAAATCCCCATTAAACAACTTAGCATTATACTGTGAGCGGGGTCTGGACTTCCTGTGTTTCTGGGGCTTAGGGGGAACATTTGGAGGCCTAAGGGAGGGAATATATAATTACTGAGCATGGCAGAAATCAAACAACAAATGAAACACCCATAGGTCACATCAAAATTACAAGACACAGGAATTCTTGTGTTCCTTCCCCACCCCCACTCCCACCCACGGAGGAAAACAGTCCTTTCCCGTTCCCATTTATTGACTTTGACTTATGCATCAAAACCTATACCAGCTATTTAGTCACAGTATTCTTTTCTTGTAACTGACATTTGTTTGTTTGTCTTAAAAATGGTAAGTATCACCAAATGAAACTGCAAACTCTTTGGCCAAGCATTATAAACCAACACCTGTGTTATTCGACTTGTAAGTCACACAAAAAACACAACATGTCATAAAAATGAAGACTCAGAAAGATCCCAATATGATAAATTAAATGTAATATTTTTACAATGTAATTCTTCAATGCAAATAACATTACATCTATTTGATATCCCTCAGGTAGTTAATAGGATTTTATGTAAAATAAGCTATTAATGGGTCACAAGTGAAAAATAGAGTTTTGTTTCAAAGCTATTTCTAGGGGCAGTGGGTCCAGGCTCTCATGAATTATTATTTCTTTAAAAGAAACTAGTTCATCACCTAACTATCTGGAGAGAATTATGGTGCACCTGTTTATTCCGTTCTGAACTCTCTCCATCCCCAGTCTACTTGCTGTGATGGACAAGTCAGTCTCTCTTGCATAGGCACATCCAGGGTACCATGTACGATATTTAGAAACCATGTATTGTCTTGCTTTGTAACTGCAAAGAGGGAAACTTCTGCCCTCTCCCTTTAGAACAAAGAGAACCAGGATCACATGACTCAGCTTCTACAACTCTCTTGCAAGGAATACATGGAAGAAGAGACTGAAGACCTTTCTCTGGACAGTCTGATTTGAGCTCCTTACTCAGAAGGCAGATGTGAGGTTACATGGGCTCCCCTAGTGGCTCAGATGGTAAAGACTATGCCTGCAATGCAGGAGACCTGGTTTTGATCCCTGTGTTGAGAAGATCCCCTGGAGAAGGGAATGGCAACCCATTCCAGTATTTCTGCCTGGAGAATTCCACGGACAGAGGAGACTGGTGGGCTACAGTCCATGGGATCCCAGAGTCGGACACAACTGAGTGAATAGCACTTTCACTTTCACGAGGGTATATACCACACTTGGAAATCACGTAAAGCCCCTTATTAAACTGCAAACTGTCTAGGAAGAACTTCCTTTTCAGTTCATTAAAGTTCAAAAAGACCAGTTTAAAAACAAAGGCCCAAGAGTTTATGTGGAAGCCTGACTACCTTCCTAAGATATCACTACAGCAATTGTGATAGCTAGGGGAACAAACTTGCTGATACTGCCTTCCACAGCCAAATTTTAAGACTTTCCAACAGGTGGGCTCATATAACTGATGGGGTTTATAGCAAGCAATGCCTGAAGCTCCATGGTGCTTGAGAGGCTGAAAGGAGCTTCTGCAAGTGTCTAGAAGCAAATATGGAAAATTCCTCCAAGTAGAAAGGCATAAACTACCATTGCTGAAATTTCTGAAACTTCGTTTATACACTGATTTCTGTGCCATTCACTGAAGAAAGGATCTAGTGGGTATAAACAAACAAAACAACTGCCCACCAATGAATTTAACCATATGTGCTTGACTTCATCCACCTTTTCCTTATTTTAGAAGTATTTTAAAATGCATAGCTTATTTTTATTCAAGTATGGTAAGGCCAACAAATCGGAAGACAACTGTCATTGGAAAGATTGTTTCTTACATTTCCCAAGAGGTGGGGGTATGCTACTGCATGGGGGTGAGGGGCACATGGGGAAATATCAGTCAGGAGGAAGAAACAGTGAGAGAAAATGTGAGCCTTTGCTGTGGTTCCCATGGGAAGGAACACGCAAGGCAGGGTAAGCAGGTTTAAGATTGGCTAGTCCTTGAATGCAAGATCATACCAGTCTATCCTAAAGGAAATCAACCCTGAATATTCACTGGAAGGACTGATGCTGAAGCTCAAGCTCCAATACTTTGGCCACTTGATGCAAAGAGCCAACTCACTGGAAAAGACACTAGTACTGGGAAAGATTGAGGGCAGGAGGAGAAGCAGGGGACAGACGACAAGATGACAGGATGGCATCATCTATTCAATGGATATGAGTTTGAGCAAATTCCATAAAATAGTGAAGGCCAGGGAAGCCTGAAGTGTTGTAGTCCATGGGGTCACAAAGAGCCAGACACAACTGAATGACTTGAATGACAAGTCCTTGAATATTTTCAGTGGCTCTGGGGGATGGGAGCTGTCCCTAGCTGTCTGGCAACTGGCCTTCGGGTGACTGGGGAAGGTAAACAGCAGACCTATGTATAAAGGCTTGAAAAAAGGAGGTGGCTGAAGGTATGGGCTCTGGACTGGTTGCTTTATATACAAAAGGCACACTCGTAAGAAAGCCCTTTATTATCTCTAGGAACTAACTGTTACAGGGACAGTCTCTCCAGGGTCAGCAAGGCCCCAGGAAGACAAAGCATCAAATACAGAAACTAGGAAAATGTAGTTATTATGACAAGGTCCAATAGAACTTCACATCTGATGCTATCTAGAGCAGTTGATGAAGCTAAAGGAATAGGAACACAAGCTCATTCTGTTTGGTTACTTATTTGTGGGACAAGCAAATACTGCAGATGGAGGCAAAGCCCTGGAGAATTATTCCTGCATTGCTGAGAGAAGCAGAGCACCTCTGGCTGAGGCTAACAGAGGAACGTCTCGAGTCTTCTACCAAAAGTCTGAAAAGTGCCTCTCCTGATGAATCTAAAGTATGAAGCAAATGTGAAAATACTACAGCTGTGAGAGGGACCTGAGGTTAGAATAAACCATCTGAGAGCTCATCAAGGTACTTCCCATGGCGGAGTTGGCTTGGCAGGCAGACTGGTGTACTGATGGTTCTGGCTCGACTATGTACACGCCAGGTGGACGCCAGACTCTACGCTCATTCAACATTCGAGTTGTATGACTCATTCTGGTCCTGTGCGTGCCACACAATTTCTGGATAGTGTGGCTTTCCATGTAGAATGCCCATGTGGATGAGAGGAAGTACCAGTCAGAAGGATGTGAACATTAAGTCAGCTGTGGTGGTTTAGTCGCTAAGATGTGTCCAACTCTTGCAACTCCATGGACTGTAGCCTGCCAGGCTCCTCTGTCCATGGTTTTCTCCAGGCAAGAATACTGGAGTGGGTTACCATTTCCTTCTCCAGGGGGTCTTCCAGTCTGCTGGGCAATTATATTAATAGCAGTCATTGAGAATTTACATATTTGAACTTCTGCCTTTAAAAAGATCTTTTAAAAGGGTACCTTATATGAATTACACTTTATAAACAGGTAAAAGAGTTGATATATAAAGGAGACATTAACTGTGACACAACTCATATATAACTATGCAGAAGTAATATGCCTGCTTGCTACTAACATAGGGAAGAAAAACCAGTATTTTCATAAAGTTTAGGTAAGTCAGTAGCTATATCTTTCTGGTTGGTTCACCAAGATATAAGAGGGGTTTTCTTTTGAATAAACTACCTAGCAAGAACATCACAGAATCTGAAAATCAACTTGACCATTACTTCAAGTGTTGTAAATGTCTCCTGCCTCAAAGAGAACTCAACTTTAAAAGTGCAATGTCCTCAGCCATTAAAAAGAATACATTTGAATCAGTTCTAATGAGATGGATGAAACTGGAACCAATTATACAGAGTGAAGTAAGCCAGAAAGAAAAGCACCAATACAGTATACTAACTCATATTTATGGAATCTAGAAACATGGTGATGATAACCCTGTATACGAGACAGCAAAAGAGACACAGATGCATGGAATGGNATGGAGTATTACTCAGCCATTAAAAAGAATACATTTGAATCAGTTCTAATGAGATGGATGAAACTGGAACCAATTATACAGAGTGAAGTAAGCCAGAAAGAAAAGCACCAATACAGTATACTAACTCATATTTATGGAATCTAGAAACATGGTGATGATAACCCTGTATACGAGACAGCAAAAGAGACACAGATGCATGGAATGGACTTTTGGACTTTGAGGGAGAGGGAGCGGGGAGGAAGGTTTGGGAGAATGGCACTGAAACATGTGTGCTGTCGTGTGGGAAACGAAGCATCGGTCTATATTCGGTTTAGGATACAGGATGCTTGGGACTGGTGCACGGGGATGATCCAGAGAGTTGATGTGGAGTGGGAGGTGGGGGGGGGGGCGGTTCAAGATTGGGAACTCATGTACACCTGAGATGAAAAAAAAAAAAAAAAAAGTGCAATGTCTTGTTATGTCAATTAGAATAATTTCTGGCTGTTGCACAAATGCTGGCAGAGAAAAAGAAAAGTTGCCATAAACTTTCCTGAACCCAAATCAGAATCTGCTTCCAAAAAGGCTTTTCCTTCTCAGCAGTAGCTTCAAAATCCTTCTAAGATTTTATAAAAGAGGGGATAAAAGGAAGAACAAAAGGAAGTGCAATACTGTACTAGGCATTGAAAGTTAAAATTTTAAAGCAAACCAAACAGGGACTGAGCTAAAATCCAAGAATATTCAACATAGCTCTAGTTTTTATGACATACAGAAGCAAGAAGTAACTAGCCAGACACTGTACATACGCACATAATATTGCTTGTTAATTACATTACCAAAATTCTTATCAGACTCTTTTTAGAAACTTAAAGTGCTTTGGATTAGATAAATCAAACCCATTCAATTTCTATCCTTTTTTTTTCTTTTAAACTGAAACTACTCATTAAAGAGCTTTACAATTCCAGTGGGAAATCCTCAGATCTGCCAGGGCAAATCTGGTTTTATGAGAAACCCAAACACTTCCTGTTACTGTCTTGTCAAGCCCAAACTATCTTCCAAGGTCATTAACAAAATATGTTCATTCTTGCAACATTTAATTGGTTGTTGGTTAAAAGAGAGAAGAGAGTGAGACGCAATCAGTATGTTAAAATATTTTCCTACCTTGTAGTCATATATTCAGCTCTATGACCTGCAGGGAAAAAAAAATAAGTCAACTGAATGGAATCAGTGGAATGTATTCGGTAATCTTTTATATCATCTGTCCCTTGATTTATGATGCTGAGTTTATAATAACTCACACATTTTACAGTGGACAGCATGAAGACAGCATATAAAGATAGACAAAAAATTCAGAGTAAGTATTTCATGAAATCTATACATGAAAAATACATTCCATAGATTAAAGAAATATGTCACTTGGCAATCTGAGGCAGGGAGCTTTATTTTTTATTATTATTTTTTAAACAAGAAATAGCTGCTTGATCTTAACTGTAAGTTCAAAGATGAAATACAAATAAAACACAACCAAGATTTCAACGTTAGTTATTCCCTCTGTCTTGACTGATAACTGTGAGAGAGAAGGAGGGGGTCACGTAGGGTTAGGAGAACTCAATTTCTTTTAAATTGGTATTCTTTTGAGAATACGAAATCAGGCAGAGAAGTTGTACTTTATAATCAGAAATGACATTTGCAGATATTAACATACAAGGACCTTAAATTATGCTACATTATACCAACTAGTAAGCTAAAAGCCTTTCACAGAATTCCCTGTCATTTAAAACATGAGGTTCTTATACATTCAGGCTTCTTGGTTTGTTTTAAGCAGCTCTCTTTTTGTGGTGTTCTAACAATCTGAGCTAATTTCAAGTCTGAATACATCTATGGTGGCTGTCTGTTCTTTCTTATATTTAGGGTGGAGTAGTGGGAAGGGGTGTGGGAGAGTTGAACCATTCAACTGGTTTGTTTGCAAAATGATGATACGGTCCTGAAAATGCTTGAAAATACAGCTGGCAGAGACTCGTCATGTTGTAGCACCAACAGGTGAGACCAGCCCATCAGATCACAATGCAGTGATTCAGGCTTGTAGGGCTAGGCCAATACAACAATGGTAAAGAGTGCTGGCTAGCTGGGAACTGTGAATGAATAGTCCCAGGTTGCAACAGAATCTTTTACCCTATCATCTGCTTTTGAATAATAAGTAACATAGAGTATTTGGTTAATATCTATTTATTAAATAGGAGGCACCAGTTCATATCAGAGCAAACCTTTCTCAACACAGATGCAGGCTGCTGTAAATCTTGGTAGAATCTATCCTTGGCTAAGACTTGGGGTTGGGAAGTGGGAAAGGGAGATGAATCTGATTTCTTCCCCCACTACCCAGTTCTACCTATCATTTAACTATACGTTCCTTCTTTTTGCTGGCTTTCTACTACTTTAAAAAGAAAAGACAGATACAGAACTCCAGAAGAATTTATAATAGTTATTCCTAAATGGATGGGAGAGAAGGTCTATGGGAAAGTGGAGAGAGCCGACAGTGAGCTGAGTGTGATGTCCTAGGGGACGGCCTTCAGCAGGAAGTTGGCTGTACAGGGCTAATGCACAGAGAGAAGACAGGGCTGGAGGTTAAGATTTAAGAGCTGCTACTCTTTAGATTGTGTTGGGGCCATGAGAGTGAGCTGAGATCACCCAGGGTGAGTCAGCAGGATGAACAAAGGATTGAGAGCAGAGGACACAGCTGACTTACACTGTACTGCACTGGCATGTTGCATACTTTATTACAACACAAAAGTATGACATAAAATACATGTGTTAGTAAGAACAATAAAGACAGCAATGATGTCTAACATTTATCGACACTGTTCTAAGCACTTTCTGTAATTTTTATAACTTTATGAAGTAGGTTCTATAATATTGCTAGACTGAGCCTATAGAAGACAAGTGACTCGTCCCAGGTCGCATGGTCAGTATGTGGTGGGTCTGACACTAAAGCCCAGGTTTGTTTTAATTCTAGACCCAAGCTCCCAAATATATAGTAAAATGCAAATCTTTTTCTCCCCAGCAAACACTCAGAAAAACCCTAGAAGACAGGTAGAGATATCGGTCTGCCTCATACGGATAAAGCCAAATACAAAATACTGAAGATTTAATAAATTAAATAAATTTTAAAAACAACTT
>SJYA01000910.1:2412711-2432484 GCA_006410615.1 Neotragus moschatus
GGAGTTGGTGATGGACAGGGAGGCCTGGTGTGCTGCGATTCATGGGGTCGCAAAGAGTCGGACACGACTGAGCAGCTGAACTGAACTGAATGATAATTCCTTAGAAACGAAATGCTTTACAATGTTGAAATTTTACTGTTTTTGTTAAAATATCCTAATTGAATAGTCTCTAGATCTAGAAAATGATCACATATAAAATATCTTAAAATCATTTTGCTCCATCCATCCATGGTTAATAGTATTTGATAAAAAATTGAAAACCTATAAAAGATACATTTTGATTAATGAATCAGGAGCAAGCTTCGTGAGAACTATCATTCAGCGTATAAGCACCACCACATCCATTGTGTTTTTCTGCTAACAGTACTCAGTGTGTCCTGACTGATGAATGAGGTTTTATTTTTTAATCAGTATCATCATTAATAGATCAATAANTCATCCATGGTTAATAGTATTTGATAAAAAATTAAAAACCTATAAAAGATACATTTTGATTAATGAATCAGGAGCAATTTTCGTGAGAACTATCATTCAGCGTATAAGCACCACCACATCCACTGTGTTTTTCTGCTAATAGTACTCAGTGTGTCCTGACTGATGAATGAGGTTTTATTTTTTAATCAGTATCATCATTAATAGATCAATAACACACAAGCTTAGAAGAAATCTGCTTCCCAGAGAAATGTGAAAGCTTCCAGTGGTCTGAGGATTAGATTTCAATCACTTTCTTTGGAAGGCTACTTAATTATTAAAAACAGCAGACAAGTCCTTCTTCTACCCCAATACAAGCCATTTGGAGGAAAAAAAAAAAATGACCCAGGATTATCTTGTTCTTGGTACAAACAGCTACTTTGACTACTTTTAAAACTTACTTGAGAATTAGGAAGTGAATTATTTTTCAAGCCCAAATGTATTTTATGTCCACAGAGTAAAAGTGAAAACCAAAATATAATTTGGTGGCAATCTGAGTCCCTAAACTAGATAAAATATTTAAAATGCATGCAGCTCACAGTGAATGGAGGCATCCTGGATTTTGTCCTAATGAATGATTGATAAGGACTAGTGGCGTTACTTTCCAGCCCTTTATCTTCCTTAAAAATACCAACTACTGCAGTACTTTTCTAAAAAAAATAATTATTCACAATCAGCTTTTCTTTTGAAAGTATATTTGTACTTTGACTCAAAGACAAAGGAGTGAGTGATGATAGTCTATTTAATTCCTATGTCCAGGGCTAAAAACAATATAACATGGAACTCAGTTTTCAGTGTTAGATTATCTATGTTTAGCAAAAATTACACTGATTTTTACAACCCGTTAACTCCAAATGCTGCACTCAAAGAAGTCATGTGAACACCAAGGCTCACTACTAAAAAAGAACAAAACTTCTGTGCTTCAGTTTTACAGACATATAGCTCATTTTCCATGCTTGATTTAACATCTCCTATTTAAAAGCAAAGACATCACAAAGTGATATAATGGTGTTGCTAAAGGATGAAGAAGATGATGGCGACACCTTTGGCCTTAACTCGTCGTGGTTTTTTTTTTTCATTTCAGTTGTTTTCAAAGATTTGGAAGTCTGATATTTGACAGTGCCACTTTAAGAGCCCAGTCTAGTTGCTCTGCAATGTTGTAAATCAAAGGACTTACTGGGCCACTGGTAGCCTGCCAAAAGCGAGCAGTAAGACAGGCCAAACACATGTCCGTAGTTAGTTTCAGCTGTGTACGATCAACTGCTAAATCCCTGAGTTAGGCTCTATTTGTTTTACTATGAAGGCAGTTTTTGCAGCAATGAGCCTAGCCAGCAATGAACCACTCAGAGATGTGGTTTCTATATAAAAAGTCAAGACTGTCCCCAAATGCAGTGTTTAATTCTGATCTACTAACCTTAGTTAGCCAACCCCAGAGTTGGAGACCTTCTTAAGGGCTCACCATTGGGTAATCTCACTGTGGGACAGGTGCCATTAACTTTCCTGGTCACCCCTTCGTGTAAGCCTATTAATGTGAACAGGGTTTGTGTGGAAAGCTGAAGGGCTCACAAGA
Source organism: Neotragus moschatus (assembly GCA_006410615.1). Taxonomy (NCBI): domain Eukaryota; kingdom Metazoa; phylum Chordata; class Mammalia; order Artiodactyla; family Bovidae; genus Neotragus; species Neotragus moschatus. The sequence continues at coordinate 2,414,753 of SJYA01000910.1, forward strand.
GCTGAAAGACAGGGCATGTCCTCCACGCTCAGTCTTTCGCTGGGCAAAGCTGCTAGCATCAAGCCCAGGCAGTGACCAACAGCTAGTGTGCTGCCCAGTCTGCACGTGGGCAGAGCTGGGGAGCAGAGAGGTCTGCAGCCAGTGTGTCTGCTGGCCCTGGATGAGAACAATCCAGTTTCTTGTGCAGAAAAAATCCAATTCAGTGAACATCTGGAATACCTGAACACAGCTTGTATCACTAGGACACTGGACACCACTGAAAGAAATTACAAGAGGATAAATCCTGGCACAGAGTTCACCAGGTATGATATAGTTTTATACAATTCAGCAGCTAAAGACAGAATCTGGCTAAAATATAACCTTAGCCAATAATGGCGTATAAAATCATACCAACCAGTGGGGCTTTCTCTCCAGGAGACAGAAGGGAGTCTATGTAGAATGAGTACCATAAAGGTTTCAGAATGTGATCAGAGTATTAACACATGTCTGCCTGCAGCTCCAAGAATGAATTCACCCACTACTTCATTCCCTCCAACTCACAATTTAAGTGGTGTCTCCAGTCCTGTAAGTATTCAACTGCACTTAAGATAATTTGTGCTTTGGGATGGGCAATGACCTTGGGGCATCACTGAAATATAAGGCATTTGTGAAAAATGGAAAAAAGAAAAAGACTTCACATATCATGAGGAGAAAAACAAGAAAAAGACATAATAGCTGAGGCAAGATGAGGAGAAAAACAAGAAAAAGACATAATAGCTGAGGCAAGACAATTATTCAAAGGAAAAAAAGGGCTTTTTCTTTTTTAAGGCTCAAACTTCTGTTACAGAAAAACTGAAAGACTGGTACAGGGAACATTCTTATACCTTCACATAGATTTCCCACCCGATAACATTTTACAATAATGACTTTATTTCCTCCTCTCTCCCTCATTCTTACATATGTCTTTTTTCCTGAGCCATCTGAAAGTTGTAGAATTAAGACACTTAGCAAGCATTTCTTAATAATAAGAATATTCTCCTTCATAAGTTTATCATATCTAGGGAAATGAAAAATTCATTCAATAATATCATATAATATAGTCTATATTTAAATTTCCCCCATTATCACTAAAGCATCTTTTATAACCTTTGATTTTTGATTCATGATCGAATGAATATTCACACATTATATTTAGTTACTTGATTTTTTTGGTCACCTGATGTGAAGAGCTGATTCACTGGAAAAGCCCCTGATGCTGGGAAAGATTGAGGGCAGGAGGAGAAGGGGATGACAGAGGGTGAGATGGTTGGATGGCATCACCGACTCAATGGACATGAGTTTGAGCAAACTCTGGGAGATATTGAAAGGACAGGGAAGCCTGGCTTGCTGCATACAGTCCATTGGGTTGCAGAATCAGACATGACTTAGCAACAATAATTTTTTAGGACACTTTTTAGTACTTTGTTATTTTTTTTTTCTAAGTAAAACTGGCCTTTTATCTTAGAGTCTGGCATTCTAACTGCAATTCATGGTATTTCAGGTTATGACGACCTTTCTACATGTGGACATTCCCTGAGGATAATGAGTCCTTTGGAGGAGACCAGGAGATAAGGTGATAGAAACACCTTGTTTTCTGGGCAGGAAAGTTCTAAAACTGTAGGAGGCAAGAGTTTAGGTCAACTCTTTAGCCTGAGTTGTTCACACAACTCGCTCCCTGATTTCCCTCTCCCATTTGTATTATCTTTCACTTTTTATACCTTCCAGCAAGATCTAGTGTGAAAAATAAGAATTAAATGTGTTACCGTCTAGTACTGAGGTACTTAGGACAGGGACCTGATGGTTTTTTTCTTCCCTTTTTAAATTTCACAAAGATGAAAAGAGAAAAACATCTACACTAACACTATCCCCTTTGCTTGTAATCCTTTCTCTCTCCTCAGTTTTCCCATCTGTGAAAAATGGGGAAATCATGCTCAGTTAAATATGTAGCTCAGAACAATGCCTGGCACACAGAGAGCTTTCTATAAGTGGTTGCTATTGTTATTTTCGTTTTTAGTAGATACAGTGATCAGTTCAGTTCAGTTGCTCAGTTGTGTCCGACTCTTTGTGACCCCATGAGTTGCAGCATGCCAGGCCTCCCTGTCCATCACCAACTCCAGGAGTTCACTCAGACTCACGCCCATTGAGTCAGTGATGCCATCCAGCCATCTCATCCTCGGTCATCCCCTTCTCCTCCTGCCCCCAATCCCTCCCAGCATCAGAGTCTTTTCCAATGAATCAACTCTTTGCATGAGGTGGCCAAAGTACTGCAGCTTCAGCTTCAGCATCATTCCTTCCAAAGAAATCCCAGGGCCGATCTCCTTCAGAATGGACTGGCTGGATCTTCTTGCAGTCCAAGGAACTCTCAAGAGTCTTCTCCAACACCACAGTTCAAAAGCATCAATTCTTCGAACTATTTCTCAACTAAGACCAATCTTATTGGGGGGGGGAGTAGTGGGGGAGAAGGCACCCAAACTGGTTTAACTGGTTTCTAGAGTCCAAAAAGGCAATAGATGGGACAACAAATACCGGCCCATTTAAACAAAAGGGGTGGGACTGGAAGGGTAGGGAAGTACACCAAGGACAGGAAGAAGTGACTGGGGCAGAAGAGGGGGGCTGTCAGCAGGTGAGAACAGGCACAGTTCCTTATACTTCTGTACTCCTAGAAGCACTGGGGCTCTGAAGACCCTTCTTTGCAGCTCTGTGTTGGCTTTTCAGCCCTAGATTTCACTGCTCTGCCTCCAAGTTAGCATAAAGTCTATAGGGAAAATAATTTCGGAGAATTCCCTGGTGGTCCAGTGGTTAGCACCCCGCCCCCCCTTACTGATGGGAGCCTGGGTCCCACCCCTGACTGGGGAACCAAATCCCATAAGTCGCATGTTGCTGTTTAGTCACTCAGTCACGTCTGAGTCTTCTGCGACCACATAGACTCTAGCCCGCCAGGCTCCTCTGTCAATGGGATTTTCCAGGCAAGAATACTGGAGTGGGTTGCCTTTTCCTTCTCCAGGGGATCTTTACAACCCAGGGATTGAACCCACGTCTCCTGCTTGTCAGGCAGAACCACTGAGCCACCTGGGAAGTGTGGCACAGACTCCAAAAGAAAAAAGGATAAAAGGAAATAGTTCCAAGGAAAATTTGATTCTTACACAGATAAAGCCAAATCTAAACATATGCTGCTCTCTGCTTCTTCCAGCACAAATTCACGGTTCATATTCTTCATGGAACACATACACAACACAAGATATAATCCAGGTCATCTCCCCAACTCTGTCAGATAACTGACCTTCTCCAAGCGTCCTCTGCAACAAGTCATGCTTGGCTTGAAGTTTTGTGATGAGATTACTACCCTCCAAATATTCTCTGAGTTTCTGCAAAAGGAAAGATACATTTTTAACTTTAAAAGAAACTATGTGATATCAAGGAACTTCCCACAGGATATCTAAAAATCCAGCCATTCTTACCTTCTAGATCCTAGAATCTTGCTATGCAAAGTATGGTTCTGATGCAGACCAGTGGCATCAGCCTATTAGAGGTGTGAACTCTCAGTACCCCCTGCGCCAGGACTATTGGCATCAGAACCTGCATTTTAACAAGCTCTTGTGGTGACATGTAAGTTCATGAGATCATTTAAAAGTTCTGTTTTAGAGCAGCCCTTTTTAACTTTGTCTGCATATCAGCACTATCTCCTAAACCGTATCCCAGAATTGCTGAATTGGGAACTCTGGTCTTATTAAAGAACCCTAGATGATTCTGATGCAACTCCAAAAGCAGAGCTGGGGGACCCCAGATTCGAGCCCCAAAGAGGCTGGGGAAGCGGCAGGCGTACCATGAAGTAGAACTGCTCGGTCTCCTGCTGGTTGGCTCTCCTCTTGGCGATGCTGGGCTTACTCAGATAGGTTTCAGAGACCGTGGACTTCACAGACTCTGTGGAGCGACTGTGCTGGAAGCATTCAGAAACATCGTAGTCCTCGATAGTGACCATATCCTGTATTGTCTGCAGGGTGGCCTCCGTCGTTTTCTTAACCTGGGAACAGGAGTACATCTCTCCAGTGAGTACCTTATTTCATGAATCCCACACTCAGTGAGAAATCACTCTGTCAGTCAGAAACGGGGGCACAGGCCCTCCCGTCCAAAGTTTAAAGTCCATTGGGGGAACAGCAAGGAGATCAAACCAGTCAATCCTAAAGGAAATCAACACTGATTATTCATTGAAAGGGCTGATGCTCAAACTCCAATACTTTGGGCAGCTAATGCAAAGAGCTGACTTATTGAAGAAGACCCTGATGCTGGGCAAGACTGAGGGCAAGGGGAGAAGGGGGTGACAGGATGAGATGGCTGGATGGCATCACCAACTCAGTGGACATGAGTTTGAGCAAGCTTGGGGAGAAGGTGAAGGACAGGGAAGCCTGGTATGCTGCGGTTCATGGGGTCTCAAAGAGTTGGACACAACTTAGCAAATGAACAATAACAGAGGAGAGAGGTAAATAATACCTCATGTCACAAATATAAGGAGAGGCTTTATTCCAAATTATCCTAAGGAGGACATCATTCATATACGAGTTCTTGTAAATCTCATGTATCACCGGGTACTCTCTCAATTATATTTTGTTTTAAAGAACCTTCAGTTTAACTGAAGTGAAATTACACACATAAAAATGCATAAACAACAAGTATGGCTTTATGAATTATCACCGACTGAACACATTTATGTGATTACCACTCAGATAAACAAATCTAGTACATTATGAGTACCCTCTGCTTCTCCCAATCACCACACATGCTTTTCTTCTCCCCAAAGGTAGTTACTAAGTACTATAGTATGTAGGATTTTTGTTTTGCTTCTTTTGCTCAGCTTTATATAGTAAGATTTATTCATTTCTTCTGAGTATTCTGTTTCACTGCTGAATATTCATTGTAAGAATACATTATAATTCATCCCTTTTACTGTTGATAGATGACTTATTTCTGATTTGGGGCCACTAAGAATAATATTGCTATGAACACATTTTTGTTGGGCCACACATGCTTGAGTAGACTTGCTGCTTATTGGGTATTCCAGACTGTTTTGCAAAGTTATTATTTTCATTTGTATTCCCACCAACACAGGAGGAGAATTTCTATTACTCCACATCCTCAACAATGGGTACTGTCAGTTTTAAAAAATTAAACCATTGTGCTGATGGAACTTCTCTGGCAGTTCGGTGGTTAAGATTCTGCACTTCCACGGCTGGGTGCGTGAGTTTGTCCCTGGTTGGGGAACTAGGATCCCACACGCCTTGTGGCACGGCCAGAAGAAAAAACAAAAACCAAATTAATCGCTACACTGGGTGTGTAACTGCATCACACTGTGCTTTTAATATGCATTTCTCTGATGGCTGAGATTGAGCACATCATCACATGTTTAAGGCAATTTAGATTCTCTCTCTCGGACACAGTTTGTTTAAATCTCTTGCTCAATCTTATATTGGGTTATGAGCCTTTCTCTTACTGATTTGTAATATGTATATGAGTTTTTTGTTAGCTATATGTGTTGCAAATATCTTTTACTACTCTANGATTGAGCACATCATCACATGTTTAAGGCAATTTAGATTCTCTCTCTCGGACACAGTTTGTTTAAATCTCTTGCTCAATCTTATATTGGGTTATGAGCCTTTCTCTTACTGATTTGTAATATGTATATGAGTTTTTTGTTAGCTATATGTGTTGCAAATATCTTTTACTACTCTACACTGTGGCTTTTTACTCTTTCTATAGTATTTAGACAAACAGTCTCTAGTTTTAATGTAATCAACTGACCAGTCCTTTCCTTTGAAATCAGGGCTTTTTGTGTCCTATTTAAGAAATATTTTCCCATCTCATAAGTAGTCATAAGTAGCACAAGATTTTATGCTATCTTCTGGGAGCTTTTCAATTTATCTTCCACAATTAGGCTGTACTCCACCTTTGCTTATCAGAGAATCTTCATAAATCGATCACTGTATCCTCTTCCCAGACAATGTACAGGGTTTGTTGTTGTTGTTTAGTTGCTAAGTCATGTCTGTCACTTTTATGACCCCAGGGACTGTAGCCTTCTAGGCTCCTCTCCGTGGGATTTCCTAGGCGAGAATACTGGAGTGGGTTGCCATTTCCTTCTCCTGAGGATCTTCCTGACCCAGGGATTGAACTCGTATCTCCTGTGTTGGCAGGTGGATTTCCTACCACTGAGCCACCAGGGAAGCCTGTAGAGAGTTTAGAACATCTTAAAACCATTTACTTCTCCTGAATTATATGTTTTGGGTAAAGTTTCATAACCTGATATATATGTAAATATTCATATACGTTTATATATAAGACATTATCTGGTCAGCAGCATTCATTTAGCTTTATACATATAATCATTACATTCTTTGATTTCTATCTCTTACACTTTTAAGAACACCTTTTAGAAATTCTTTTAAAAAATATATAGGTGACTTACAATATTATGTTAGTTTCAGATGTGCAGCAAAGTAATTCAGTTATATATACATATACACACAGTTTTTTAGATTCTTTTCCATTATAGGTTATCATAAGATATTAAATATAGTTCTCTGTGCTATACAGTAAATTCTTATTGCTACATCTGTATAACAATAAGGAGAGGGAGTGACAGAAGATGAGATAGTTGGATGGGATCATCAACTCAATGGACATGAGTTTCAGCAAGCTTCAGGAAATGGTGAAGGACAGGGAAGCCTGGTGTACTGCTGTCCATGGGGTTGCAAGAGACACAACTTAGTGGCTGAATGACAAATATCTATTTTATATACAGTAATGTGTATCTGTTAATCCCATACTAATTTATCCTTCTACTTTCCCTTTGGTAACCATAAATTTGTTTTCTATTTAGAAATTCTTTTTAGCATGAATCTGCTGGCAGTGAACTCAGTCTTTATTGATTTAAAAATGTCTTTTATTTCACCTGGAGAAGGCAATGGCACCCCACTCCAGTACTCTTGCCTGGAAAATCCCATGGACAGAGGAACCTGGCAGGCTTCAGTCCATGTGGTCGCTAAGAGTCGGGCACGACTGAGGGACTTCACTTTCACTTTTCACTTTCGTGCACTGGAAAAGGAAATGGCAACCCACGCCAGTGTTCTTGCCTGGAGAATCCCAGGGACTGGGGAGCCTGGTGGGGCTGCCGTCTGTGGGATCGCACAGAGTCAGACATGACTTAGCAGCAGCAGCAGTTTATTTCACCTTCAACTATGAAACGTATCTTTTTTCCCCTGGTGGGCAGTTACTCTCCTTTACTACATTTAGGATATCACTGTACTTTCTTGAGGCTTTCACGTTCCTGCTGAATTAGAAGTTTACTGTCAGTTTATCATACTTTGAAAGAACTCTGCTTCCTTTCTCTAGCTGCTTTTAAAGTATTTTATAGTTAATGCGTCTAGGTAAGGATTTTAAAAGCTTATTTTAAATATATTCAGACTTCTTGAATCTTGTGGTAGTTTTCTTAAGCTCTGATAAAACTTCAGATAAAATTACCTTTGCAAATGTCAACTCTACTTTCTTCTCATTTTTTTCCTGGGCGTTTGTGTCCTCTGTAGCTTACCATTCTCTTTGTATTTTCTATCCTTTTGTTTTTCCATGCTGTGTTTTGATTACTTTCTTCTAATTTTTCTTTCATTTTAATAATTCACTCTTCAGCTGTGTCTAATCTGATGTTAAAACCAAGCACCAATTTATTAATTTGGATTTTTCTGTATTTTGGTATTTCTGTACTTTGGTATTTTTTGGTATTTTGGTATTTCTATATTTCTTAACTCTGGAATTTCTGTGTGGTTCATTTTCAAATTTATTTCACTGTTTATTGGTTATAAGAGTGCCCTGCTGAAATCTAAGCTTGGCTTTCATCTCCTTAAACACAGTATAGAGGTCTTCTACAGTTTGTTCCTGATGATTTGTTTTTATTGTCTATTCTGTCTTCTGGCTACCACTCACTACGTCTTGTGTCCTTATGTACCTAGTTATCTTTGCTGGACATTTTTGGTAGAATTATTTAAGCTCTAAGATGAGACTATCATCCTGAGAGAATATTTGTTTATTTTTCCAAGTCATTAGGGGCACTAATAGTTCAGAATCACTAGATTTTATTTCTGTTCAAAATAATCTGATGCTCTTCCTTTTGGGAACATATGGTTCCTTACGTCATGGATTTTGGGCTTGGCTATGTACCTTGCCCTGGATAGTGAAATGTTGAAGGAATCAGTTGAGTTACTCCGTCCATCATTACAGAAAGCAGAAGTATGTTCAATTTTTAAACAATATGTTTAGTGCAATATGTTTCTGAAATATGTTCAACTTTTAGTTGTTTATTTGGACAACAGAATATTGTCTAGAGAAGAAACACTAGCTATCAGTGCTATTTCAGAGGCTTAGAGAGGTCATGTGACAGAGTAAATTTTAAAAGGAGGCAAAAAATTTAACAGACTTAGTCATTATTCCTGAGGATATGCACAATGCAAAGGACACTGGGAAAAAAGCATACTAATGATGATGACTTTAAAAATAACATTTGAAGTAGTTACTTTAAGTCATGATTGTATCTCTACAGGCTGCAGGAGAAGACTCACCATCTTGTAGGTGATGTCAGTGAGATGGTAGAATAAGAGGTCTGCTATCCACATACCCTCACAGAAACAATACTCTGGCAGCCATCCATGGACAAAAGGACTTTGTGGGAGCTTTGGGGTCTAGGTGGGAGCTTGTAAAACCTCACTGGAGCCCACAGCTGACAAGGACCAACATGAGAAAGCTGTTGGCAGGCTTGCCAATCTTGGTCCTGGCAACAGGACCTGGAAATAGCTCCATTCCCTTGTAGACTCAGCTACAATCCTGTTTGGCATTGGTCCTACCAGCAGCACTATCTGCCAAGGGACCCAGGAGGGGTCAAGCCCACTTGTGCCCCAAATAACCTTGCTGATCTTGGCCTTGGCTGTGGACCCTAGAACAGCTCATGATGCAGTTGCAGTTCCTCCCAGCCTTGCACAGAGAGCAGTCCTATTGCCCAGGGACCTGCCAAGAGGCACACTTGTGTACTGGGAGCAGGCCCACCAACCTCAGTCCAAATGTGAATAATACAGTAGCCCTGTAACTTGGTTCCAAGACCTCTTAGCAATGGCCTATGAATAATTATAGCTACCCTAGGGACTCAACAAGAAATAAGCCCATTTGTGTTTCCAGAGGCAGGCCTACCAAACTCTGTCCAACTCTGGATCCTGAAGCAGCCCTGTAACTTGAATCCAGTTCCTCTCAGTAGTGATCCAAGGAACCAGGAGAGAGACATGCCCATCTGTGTCCCCAGAGGCTGGTATGCATGCAGACCTTCGTGCCAGCTATGGACCCTGTAGCGGACTTGTGACTTAGATCTAGCTATGCTCAGCTGCAGTCTGGGGCCAGTCCTGCCCTCCAAGGATCTGTCCAGTGACCTAGCAGGTACCACACCCACCCAAGCCCTTGGAACAGACCCAGAGACTATGGCCCATGCTATGGACCAGCAGTAGTCATGTGATTTCTTGTCAATCTCAACAATACTATTTTTCTTTTTTTTTTTTAACTTCTTTCTCAGAAGTAAGTGTCAAGGTTAAATTTGGAACTGTCAGGAAGAATAAAGGATGTGACAGAAGCCATCAGCACAGTGGCTGGGACTATATATTATCCCATGGGATGTTCTTGATGGAGAAGAACACTAGCTTCTGACACACGCAGGCCATATTAATAAGTCACAGGGGAGAACGTAACGAGGCAAATACGAAACAGCTAACAAGAGGCTTGTAACGACTCCCCATCAGCAGCAGGGAGATGCAGCTGGGTTTGGGAGAGGAGAAGCCAAAAACACGACAAGGAATTATGAGAAACCCTGAAGAACGTGAGGTCCCAGGGGAGTGTCTGGGTGGCCTGGACTCTGAGACGCAGATCCAATGAACGACGGGGGAGAAGAGATTCCTGTAGGCTTCTGTAGGTGGGTGCTTCTGCCTTTCTTCCCCAGGACATTACAATTATTAGAGAAAACAAGAAATTTCCTTTTCTGGACACACTAGCTTTCTAGCACTGCTGTAATAAAATGCCACATACTGTGTGGCTTAAATAACAGAAACTTATTGCCTCGTAGTATTGGAGGCCGGAAGCCTGAGATCAAGGTGTGGGCAGGACTGGCGCCTTCCGAGGCTGTGAAGGAGGAGCTGTCGCAGCCCTGCCTTCTTGGCGAATACATGGTCATCGTCTTTGTCTTCTGTCTTCTTTCCATCTGTGTTTCTGTGTTCAAATTTCCCCTAAATATAAGGATATTGATCCCAGCGGTTAGGTCCACCTAATGATGGCGCTTTAACTTGACTGTTGTTTTAGTCGCTAAGTTGTATCCAACTCTTTTGGGACCCCATTGGACTATAGCCAGCCAGGCTCCTCCATCCATGGGACTTCCCACAGGCAAGAATACAGGAGTGGGATGCTATTTCCTTCTCCAGGGGATCTTCCTGACTTGGGGATCAAACTTGCGTCTCCTGAATTGGCAGCGGATTCTTTACCACTTTACCACTGAGTCCCTTTAACTTGATTACCTCTGTGACAACACCGTATCTTCAGATAAGGTCACCTTCTGAAGTACTGGGGGTTAGGACTTCAACATCTGAATTTGGGGAGCGAATACAATTCAACCCCTAACACAGACATTATTTTGTGGCACTGTGCCTGGTGTCCTGCACCTGCTGCAGGCCTATTCATTCTTTAAGACTTGTCACTCCATTGGTAAAGGTAACTCCTGAGCCCTGTCCTGCCTCCCCACTTACCTACTCCCTCCTTGCCAACACTGACCTTGAAAGTATTTCAATTGCAGCACTGTATCATTTCAGAGTTAGTAAAAGTTAGGAGAAAGAGACCACATATACCCACCCACACATATGAATTGGATTAATGCCATAGTTAGTCAACCAAGGGTATAGAAACTTACTGCTGGCACAGGCCATAAAGGCAGGCAGTGGCAACAATACTTCCTTTGCCCCCTGGTACCTCAACAGGGGCACAGATGCAGGTGATCTTATCAGTGCTGGGTAAGGTGTGGCCAGATTTGAAAAAACAGTCCAACTTTTGCTACCCCTCCCCTCAGATTGGGAAAGGGTCGTATTACCATTCCAGATGAATTCACACCAGCAATCTACCTACTTGCATTTAAGATGCAAGTTTAAAATCTGCATACTTGCATTTGAATGCCTGTTTACAAGACACCTGTTTACAAACAGCTGGCTCTCCTGACTTCTGAGAACAAAATTTTCTGAGCAAAATTTATTCTCAGCAATGATACAACTTAATCTAAAGATGAGAACATCATCATTGCCTAGAGCTCTCTGAACAATGTCTCTGAGTCAGCCGCATCTCAGAAAGCCTGCTTTCCTACAGCTGCGAGACTCTGATCTAATGATCCATCTAGGTGGACCTCTTAACAACAGTGGTCTGATGGGCACGATCTCAAATCCATTTCTCATGAGCACCTATATCACACTGTATAGAAGGCCTCTGTCTTTTGTCTCCAGTGGGAGCACCTTAAGGTCAGGGACAGCTTATTAACCAGCACAGTGACTGGAACACAGCAGATTCTCCAGACAGCAGTGAAGATGAACTGAATGGATGGTGGACGCTGAAGTCTTCCTCCTTCCAAATCGACAGACTCCAGAGGAATACTTGGCATACATCAATAACACGGGGTCTCCTTGTTGACGGTCATCCTGAGCTCTGCCATTTTCTTCTGGATGTCCTAGCCTGCCGGTCACTTTTAGACCATTTGCAGAAACTCTTCTCATTCTGCTTGGTATTCTCCTGGATCAGGGCCCTCCCTCCAATAAGTTAAAGCTTATTTCAAACAAAATACACACACACAGAAACACACACACAGACCCCTTCTAAAAAATACACGTTTTCAATGAAAACCAGTTGACCCTCTTTTTAATTTTGGCCAAGATGATGTTATCGTTTAAGGGACAAAGGGCAGTTAGCTTTTACTTGGGCTTTTATTGTCAAGCTCATCAGTAGAAGGTTTTAGGCAAGTAAGACTCTCTTAAGTAAAGAAAAATGAAGCTAAAGCCACAGAGATTATCAGACACAGCAATCACCATTAAGTGGTTATCAAGCTTCGCGTCTTATACCAAGTCTTAGAAGAATCTGACAACTGCCCTTAAGAGTCTGATCAAAGACGGACATGACTTGGGATTCTGCTGCAGTCAGTGGTATTAGGGGAAACGTGGGAGGGAGATGTGATTCTTCCACCACAGATAGAAATGCAAAGCAGATAGGTTAGGGGGTCCCCAGAGAAAGACAACCAGGAATGAATGGCTTTCTTGACATAAGAGGAGCCACTGTAGTCTCAGCTACTTTGTGACCTAAGCCCAACCCTTGCCCTTGAACAGGTCTCCGTAATCCATGATCTCAAAGGAACACAGAACAGTTTGTTAAACAGTAGTGCAGGGATAAGGCAAAGTTCTAGTCCTCCCTCAAGGAATACATATAATAATGTATCTTTGAGTTCTTCAGGAACTCAAAGGCTCCCACCCACGTAAAGGATGGAATGAAGATATTGACCCGCCTGATCTCAATCAACTAAAGCTTGGATTCTGCTGACCTTTGCCCCCAAGTCTATGCTGAAATTCTCCTCTGCTTAAACCCCTTCACAACATGCATGTGCCTTTAGGTTTGCTGCTGCTGCTAAGCCGCTTCAGTCATGTCCGACTTTGTGTGACCCCATAGAGGGCGGCTCCACCGCCCCTGGGATTCTCCATGCAAGAACAGTAGAGTGGGTTGCCATTTCCTTCTCCAATGCATGAAAGTGAGAAGTGAAAGTGAAGTTGCTCAGTCGTGTCCAACTCTTAGTGACCCCGCGGACTGCAGCCTACCAGGTCCCTCCGTCCATGGGATTTTCCAGGCAAGAGTACTGGAGTGGGGTGCCATTGCCTTTAGGTTTAAAATTCCCCAATTCTTGCTGCTGAGTAGACACTGTTTTGGGAAAGATTATCAATGTTCTCACTTGCTGCAAGAAATAATAAATCTTCCTGCGCTTTGGTTTGGCTGCATATTTTGACATCCATCAAGAGGCAAACAAAACCAGTTGACCTTATTGCCAANTAGGTTTAAAATTCCCCAATTCTTGCTGCTGAGTAGACACTGTTTTGGGAAAGATTATCAATGTTCTCACTTGCTGCAAGAAATAATAAATCTTCCTGCGCTTTGGTTTGGCTGCATATTTTGACATCCATCAAGAGGCAAACAAAACCAGTTGACCTTATTGCCAAATTCAGACTTAAATTGAAGAAAGTAGGGAAAACCACTAGACCACTCAGGTATGACCTAAATCAAATCCCTTATGATTATACAGTGGAAGTGAGAAATAGATTTAAGGGCCTATATCTGATAAATAGAGTGCCTGATGATCTATGGAATGAGATTCGTNCCCCCTTTTCTGTATCACATCCCTTCCTTTTGGAAACTGCTTGCCTCTAGAAATACATATTTCTGCTGGGGCTGTCAATCAAATGGTTCTATGAATGGGCACAAAAACTAGGCTGGCCAATGAGAGAAACCTATTTCCTGGATGTAACAGTTGAACCAAAAGTATGCATGACTTAGGTCAGGCCAATGGGAGATCCTATTTCAGAGACAAGGATGTTGGGAAGGGGTGAGATGGTAAACTGTAGGGACTATGTGGTCCTGGATCTCCCAGTACAGGACATGGAGAGAGACTTCCTACCAACACACATGAAGGACCCAGTCACCAGTGAGGCCACTGTAAACACTGACCAATAAGTACGCTGTGAGATTGGACTAAGTTTGATTTGGATTCCTATAAGTTACAAGTGAGTACCTTGACTAACACAAGAAACATTCTGGTTCCTATTTTTATTTAAGGAGAATGTGGATTCAATTAAATTAATTTCAGAAACAGGCAGCTGAATTGTACGACTGCTTTCTGGTTCAACATGTATTTATAATTCACATTTTATGGTCTATCCATTTAAGTCCACTAAGAATGATGCTAAAGCTGAAACTCCAGTACTTTGGCCACCTCATGCGAAGAGTTGACTCATTGGAAAAGACTCTGATGCTGGGAGGGATTGGGGGCAGGAGGAGAAGGGGACGACAGAGGATGAGATGGCTGGATGGCATCACTGACTCGATGGACGTGAGTCTGAGTGAACTCCGGGAGTTGGTGATGGACAGGGAGGCCTGGCGTGCTGTGATTCATGGAGTTGCAAAGAGTCGGACACGACTGAGCGACTGAACTGAAGTGAACTGAATGTCAGCAAATAAACAGTTTTATACTCCCATTCAAGTAGTATTTTTTTAACTTTTATTTTTAATTGGAGGATAGCTTTTACCACAAGTACTATTTTAAAATACTACTTTGTACTAATTGTATCAGTAATGCCATGTTCAGTATCAAAAATCTAAAGTTACAAAAAAAGCATTAAAAAGTACTAATTAAAAAAAATTAGGATTAAATGAATATATCAGGCATTTCTTTCCACATATTCATGTAGTTTCTTGAAACATATGTTGGATTTGGTAATCTATTGGGAACTACCTTCAGTATTTAAGAAGAAAAGGTGTGTTATGTGGATGCAGTGAGTCCCTGGTAAAGTAGTCATCTATGGTCTTCCCTGGTGGCTCAGATGCTAAAGAGGTAGCCTGTAATGCAGGAGACCCGGTTTGATCCCTGGGTCAGGAAGATATCCTGGAGAAGGAAATGGTAACCCACTCTCGTATTCCTGCCTGGGAAATCCCATGGATAGAAGAGCCTGGTAGGCTACCGTCTATGGGGTCACACAGAGTTGGACATGACTGAGTGACTAATACTTTCATGGTGGAATACAGAACCTTTGCATTTATCCTCTATAAGGAGTATTTTAGGAACCCTGTTTTAGCTGAAAATGCATGAGGAAGCGATTGCAGTTACACCGTTAAATGCTTAGGTCAAGAGAAATCGTCTTCCAGTTTACATTAGAATTAGATTACTCGTGGGGGCAGAAAGCACGCTTACCTCCTCGTTCTCGATCTTGAGCGTGGCCAGGCGGGACTGCAGCTGTTGGTACCTGAGCATGAGCTCTGCTTGGACTGGCTGCTGGGCACTGACCTGACACACCTGTTGGGGAATCAGAGACCACAGTTACAACAGGGCGCCCTGCAGCCAGTCTCCTGAGGCACGGTTTTCCCATGTAAAGGCTGCAAGAATCACAGATCCCCTCAAGATTCCAATTACGTATTTTACTTTTAACAGCCACCTCAACACTTCAGTGTTAAGTATGAACTTGTTATGTAAGTGGCGAGAATGGGATGCAGCTGCTTGGCCTGGATAAGACTGGGAAGAGAGCAGCTGTAGGAAGCCTCCCTTGAAGAATGTGGCAGTTGCTGGAGACGGAGCTCTGATCCTGACGCCTATCTTGTGGAATAAGTACCTGGCAGAGTGTGAAGGATGATCCAAACGTATGGTCATGCAGGCAAAGCAGGCAGGTGACAGAGCCTACCAATTATAGGCAGCTGGGTGACTGCAGTAAATTACTAAACCTCAGTTTCCTTGTCTGTAAAATGGGGACAGTAAGAGTACCTGTGCCATAGGGTTGTGGTGGGGATGAAACAGGACGATGTTCACAAAGCACTTACAGCACTGCTTGGCACACACTGAAAATTCAGAAAAAGTGATTTTTTTGTACCTTTCATCCATGGCTTTTCTTGCTAATTATTAGTCAAATCATGAAACTGAAAAAGTCACCAGTCTTAGGCTCTGGTAGAAAGTTATTTTGGCCACAATCTTAGTTAGGGTAAAAAATAGAGACTTTTAATTATAGTAGAATCAGATTAGAAACAAATAATTTCTTTTCATCTTTCTGGTCACAGAAATGGTCTTGGCAGAGGAGGATTTCCTTTTATGGAGTCTCTAAGACATCATAGACACTATCGCTCACAGGCAGAACTGGCCCTAAAAAAGGGCAAGAGGCTTACTATATTAAAATAACAATAGTTTTTTAAAAAAGTGAAAACTCTGAATCCAACTGAAATCACTTGTCTGTGACATTTTATCATTCTGTGTTTAACATATCCATCCATAACCAAAAGATTAAAACAGTAACCAACTGGTTTTAGAAACAAAACTCTGGGCGGGATAAGTCACTCGCCTGTAAAGCTCATGTGCTATTGGGATAAAAACTGCTTACCACTTTTAATCAAGTAATTCACTCTATCAAGCAAAATAAAATTAGGTTAGAAATATATCAGGTTCATACATACATATCTTTTAAATTTGAACATTAGGTGTTCCAAAGAAATTATGGCATTAAAGAAGAAATCTGCCATGGAAATTATAATTAACATCTATTTTTAAAAACATACTGTCATCACAATAAGCTAAAATTGAGTTTTTAATCTAAAGTATTGTTTTGCACAGCTGGGACACCGAGTGCTATATAGCATGCTCCAATAATTGGTTTTTCTTGTTTCCTCCTGTTCACAGACAATAAATATACCACTGTAACTCATAAATGGTTTAAATGGATTCTCTCCTTGCACAGAATAAGACAAAGCTAAATTCATATGAAGAACCCAAGACAATACATCGTTTCTAATGTTCATTTTTCACAGTCTGGAGATAACTTGAGTCTTAAAAAAATGTTTTGTATCATTTTTCCTCTCTTTCATTTCCCTGCCATTTGTAATTATTTTTCTTTACGGGGAATCTTTAAATCAGGATTATAAGAAGTCTTCAGATAGCTTCAATTAGGCCAACAAAATGTTTTGGTTTAAACTTATATTTGAATATCTTGAGGGAAAGGAAGAACTCATTAATTATCCTTCAACAGTTGAGTGCTTATACTGAAACCAGTTTGCACCTCCGTCTCTTGGGTTCTGGAGGCACTGGAGTGTTTGGCTCTTGCTTTAAAAAGTGATAGCAGCCGATCACAAAGTATTATGCTAAGACCCCATGCAAAGGCAGGAGTGAGAAATCAACTGAGAATTCTTACAACTGCTGGGTATAGCAGTGGAAGAGTAAGGTAAGTTTAGAGACAATGCATTATGTTTAAAACACTCAAATACTGACCTCATCACCCATGTGAGACTGAAACTCAAACTTCATTGGTGGACAGAACGCAGCAGGGTACATCTCCATGAATCTCTGCTTATCACTCCTGGGCTCCAAATTGTCAACTGCATTCTCAATAATGTCTAAGCCCTCATGTCTGGAGGTTTCAAGGTTATACTCCGCAGAGAGATATGTTCTCAGAGCTCTGTTTAGACTTGCATGGTAGCCAAGATCACAGCACTTAAAAAAATAAAAGGAAATCATATACAAAAATTAACTAAAAATGGATCAAAGACCAAAATGTGACAGCTAGAAAACTATAAAATTCTTAGCAGTAAACCCTTTGTTACTTTCAACTGGCACTGGTTTCTTGAATCAGTATCAAAACACAATGAACAAAAGAAAAAATAAATTGGGTTTTATCACATTCAAAGCCTTTGCTTCAAAGGGCACTATCAAGTAAAAAGAAAACCCACAGAATGGGAAAAATATTTTTCTCATCATGTTATCTGATTAGGAACTGGTACCTAGATAATATTAAGACCTCTGATGACTCAATAATAAAAAAGACAACCCAACTAAGAAATGGGCAATGAATCTGTTAGATATTTCCCAAAAAAAAAAAAAAATAAAA